>CABHPH010139902.1:6387-24766 GCA_902168325.1 Peromyscus nudipes
ACAACTATAACACTTTCATTTAAACAGCAAATGTATGACTAAGGCTGGCTCTGACACAGTTTGGAGACACTGAGAATAAGGAATTGTTTCAAGGGACACACAGTTTGTAGGCATTTTTCTCAGGGGAAAGAAATCAGCTGTGGTTCGTGGATGCACTGCTTTTCAGAAAATATCTGGAAGGACTTTAACCAAACTTCAACCAGGCAAGCGAGAACTACCTATGCCGAAATGCAGCCCTGAAGCCTCGGCACATGGCCACGGAGAGTTCTGCAGCCTTGTGATCTTGCTGGAGACTTTAGGAGAAAGGCTAGTTTTTCCTTTGGATGCCACGTGGATTGTCCCCTCCCTGTTCAGATCTGTCTTGTGTTGCCTTTTGTGCACAGAGGCCCAAAGTCAGTGGAGGCCAAGCCTCGTGACCTGGGGCCTTGTCTGATCTTTGTACTCCCTGGTCCCCTGCATCTCTCAAGGCCACCAGATGAGACTCTATGGTAACTCCTGGACCCAGATTGGGCTCTTCCAGACATTGCTGAGGCCTGCCATTCCCTCTTTCTAAGAGACTCCAGTAGCCATTCTTACTCCCTGGGGCCCTGCTCATCACTGACAGACTAAATGAGTTCTCTCTGCTGCTTTTCCTTACTCTGTACCTCCTTCAGGGCACTTGGCTGGCCAGCACATTGGTTGACAGGTTCTTCTGCATGCTCTTTCTTATGAACACACATGAAGACCAGCTAGTCACATCTACCTCACACACAGCATCACGTACAGAATATTGTTTAGAAGTTTATTTTGAGCAAATGAATGACATAAAGATGTCACAGATTTCTGCTGGCTTAATTTCAGTAGTCGTACCTAAGGTCTGACAGTATAAAATAACAATGTCAAAAATAATTAGCTATGTATATATTTAAGTTTTGCTTCCATGCTCTTTTTCAAGTATTTGAATCCTGGAAGATATTCAACACATAGTGAGTACACAGGTGGCCTGCCCCTCAGGGATGATTTGATTTGCCAGCATCACAGGAGCACTCCACAGCAACAAATATTTCTAATCAAACTTTTTTTTTTAACTTTCTGGGTTAGAGACCCATTTTCCCACATTTGAGTGCTTACCTAGAAACAATCCATCATTTCCACTCTTAGTGCACATGTGTGTGTGGACTGCTGACAGAGTACAGGACGTGTCTAAATGTCTGATGGACTGATATTTCTGAACATTTACTGAATGCCTGGCATTCTGCTTTTGAGTTTACATGTATTGGTTTATTATCATTCTGTTTACAAATATAAATGATACACACACAAAAAAAAAAAAACCCAAAAGCCCATAGTCTTAGTAACTAGCAAGTACCAGAATCCAGATTAGAATTCATATTTGAACCCAGGCTAAGTGCAGCAGCTGGCCACACGGCTTGCTTGTGACAAAGGTCTGTCTGTCCAGGGGCGGGCATAAGATAGCGCCCCTGAACGAAACAGCAACAAAAGCTCTCTTCAGCCCATCTTCTCAGAGCTCTGTTGTTCAGGTGATGAAGGAGCTGACGTCTGGGCTGAGGTGACGTGACAGGTCCTAGGCCTAGTGACTCCTGTGACTGGACACCCACTCCAGTAAGCTGGGAGGAGGTTAGACAATGGCATTTTACCACATCAGTTTGGACATACACCAATCTAGGCAGTTTTCCCTAGATACAAGTCTTGTCTATATACACTGGAGAGCAGAGCCAGTAGTGCTGTCTGGGGAACGATGCAGTGCTGTCTGTGTGCTTTATAAAGGGTCTGAGTGCCTGTCTTTCCACTCACTGGCTAATCCAGTGTGACTCAGTATGGGAACTATGCAATTTATTTACTTTGTTCTTTCTGCATGTCTAACCAAGCCAACCAAGGGTGCTGAAGTCAGCCATTTTTGCACTAGATGTGGAGACAGTCTCTCTACTCTGGCCAGCTTTGACCGCTTACAGGGGGTGAGGTGCTGGCTGGGTGTCAGTGAGCATGAGGATCTCTGTGTAATGCCACTTGAAGGCTTGTGTTCAGAGCCCACAGGTGTCTGAGATAGCCCCAGTGAAGGACCCCTTAAAGTTACGGATGTCTCCTCAGCTAAGGGTGTCGAAACAGTGGAGGGCAAAGAGGAGGAGAGAAGACCACGATTACAACAAAGCATTTGAGTCAGAAATGAGGAGGGCTGGCAGTAAAGGGCCGGACCTCAGGGGGTGTTGCCACCTTTGCCGTGGGGCAGATGGTAGCCTGACTTCTGCTCTGCGACAGCGGGTCACTCGGTTCCAGATGTTAAGTTAGGATGTGAAGTCAGAAATGACTCTTGCTTGTTTGCCCTGGGTGCTCATGGAGAAGCTACCAACTTCTGTTGGGCTGATCTTTAACATTCCAGTGAGTTCTGTGACAGAGGGTGGCTCTGGGAGAGTGAGGCTTAGGTAGTGGTGTTCCTTCAGTTAGGGTACTGGGAGACGGAATGAAGTCAGGAGGTTCTGAGCAGCCAGTCTAAGGTGAAGGCCATGGCCACAGACGGGGTTGGGGGAGGGTCTAGGAACAGAATAAGGATGGGAGGATTAGGATAAAGCATTTCCAGACCAGTTTGGCGAAAGGCGGATTTGTGTGCAGGTGTTGAATGTAGGTGGTCTTTCTCAGCGGCTGGCCTTCCAAACTGTTGCCACCGAAAATGCTGTGATCTAGTAATTTACGGATATTATGTTTATCAGATAATAGAGCCTGGTGCCTCTATGGTAGAAACATGGCAAGGAAGATGATTGGCACCGAGGGAATGGACTTCTGTTGTGCTTCATACACATGTGCTTTCTACTCAGAGAGGTAAGGCTTTGTTTTCCCTTTTTCATTTAAGAGAGAAATGCATTCACATCACTGGGACAGTTTTGCCTTTCCATGTAGACAGACGGAATCAGCAGGCACCAGCGACCCTCACTCATGGCAGCTTTCCTGCAGGTTATGGTTTTATTGTCAAGGAGCAAACCAGGATGGTGAAGTCTTGAGGTGTAAAGGGAACAAAATATTTTCTATCCTCTGTACATATTTAGATCATTCTAAACAAACATGGAGTTCTGTCCCTGAAGGGAGATGATTAGGGTCCCTTGGAAATCTGTTTCAGTCTTTTGCATGACACTGTATGCCCTCTCCTCTTGGGATTGAGTCTTCCCAGTTAGAAATGAAGCCTGGTCGGGATGCCTCCTGAGGTGGGTGGTCGGGATGCCTTCTGAGGGTGGGTGGTTGGGATGCCTCCTGAGGTGGGTGGTTGGGGTGCCTCCTGAGGGTGGGTGGTTGGGGTGCCTCCTGAGGGGGCCTTTGTATTCTGCCACCTATCATTTCCGTTGCCTCCTAAGGCATAGGGGATTCAGGTAGTTCTTGTTGAATGAATGGAAAATAACAATAAAAGTCAAATAAATGAGCTTTCTCAGCTGATGTATCTCCTTTTTGATAATTATTCTGTCTCTTTAATGCTTCATGAAGAATCTGTTTTCTGTTCCAGCATGGGACTCTTTCAATTGGCTCTCTCCTTGCTCCTCAACATTTCATGTTTCTCCTTGGTTTGAAGACCTGAAGACCAATGGAGTCAGTCAGTAAAAATTCTCAAATTCGTCCTCCATTATAGACCCAAGAAAAAGTGTTTGGTTTTCAAAGTGTGTGGCTGGGTTCCTGACGACTCCAGTGGGTGGGAGGCGCTGGGCCTTGGAGTGCTGGATTTGAAAGGACGAGGGAATTATTGCTAAGTGGTTTTGTTCTTTCGATTTTGGTCCTGTCAATTGGTTTGTTTTGACGTAGTGACACACAATGTAGCCGAGGCAGAAGTCTTTATCTCTAAGAAAGACTTGAACATTTGCAGATGAAATGTTGTGATGTGTCGAGGATGCTCAACAAACATGGGCAGGCAAGGAGGGAGGGCTGTTAAAGTTGAAAAGATGAAACAAGATATAGCAATAATTATTGAAGTTAATTATGCTAGTTTCTCTTCTTTGGAAATCATTTTTTTCATAATAGAAAGAAGGTAAAGAAAAATGTGTTTAGATAAACTTACTCATTCTATTACATTTTTAATTTACTTTTGTGAGGACACACGAGTCACAGCACACATACAGAGCTCAGGAGACAATTTGTAGGAGTCTGTTTTCTCCTTCCATCATGTAACTCGGGTCATGGGCCTTGGCACTAAACAACATTACCCACTAAGCCATTTGGGGAGCCCAACTTACTCACTCCAGATGAGATAAACAAGCAAGCAAACAAACAAACAAACAAAACCGAGACCCAGAGAGGCAGGCATCAAGCCTCGTGTTTCAAAGCCAAACAATGGAGAACTCAGATAGGAAGTCTCTTCATGCTAATTTGGATGCCCTTCCTTCTGCTTCTTGCTCTGTCTGTGGTCTATTCATGTTCCTAGCATCAGCTTCAACCTGCCAAGGTCATTTATGTTTCTAGTCTTTCCCAATCTAACTTAGCTTACTCTCCTGTGACTTTAATTAGCAAAGGGATTCCTCTACTCCAAGTGACTATCAGAAAAGAAGCCAATGTCAGTATAACTTTTTGTTCTACTACATTCCTAAGGACTTAAAGGAACAACACTAGGCAGACATATGTACAAGGAATTCAACTAACGACTAGCCACTAACCATATCTAAGCTTCAAAACAAGAAATTACACACTACAGAAGTGTTCAAATAATGTCCCAGAAGTAATTACTAATTTAAGTGTGTAATAAAATGATAAAATGCTTTGATAAGACTCTGGTCTCTGAGTCTCTGGGATACTTCCAGTATCCTGGCAGGCAGCCAAAGCCCTGTGTAGCTCCTTGTTTGAAAGTCTGTTTCATCAGAATTTACCTGTGCCCAGAATACTACATGCATGCTCCTCTCAAAAGGAAGGGTGCATCTGCTGCGGGGTGAGAACTGAGAAGTGTGTGTGTGTGTGTGTGTGTGTGTGTGTGTGTGTGTGTGTCGGGAGTATATGGATGTGCATGAGTGTGTATGGTTGTGTATGTGTGTGCATGAGTGTGCATGGGTAGAAGTTGGGAGTTAACTCACTCAGATGAAACCCTGAGGTAAGCACCAGGAAATGGTTAACAGGAAACCGTCCGGAGTAGACTAGTTGGTATGCGAGGTGATCTGGAGGAAGCTGTAAGTCAGGCTACTGACTCAGGAGGAGAGTTGTTTGTGACACAGCCTCTTTGCAGTAATAACCTGGGAGGCCAGGGGTGGAGAAGGCTCTGTAAACCAGAAGGGCTATAAGTTTTGAAGGCTTGCAGAAGGAATTCATAAGCCAATGTGGAATTCAAATGGCACTCACTTCTTTAAACTAGATATGAGGCATTTTTAGATTAAAGATACATTGTCTAAGTGATTTGTACTTTGTCAGCAAGAGATAAGTATTTTATCCACTTTCCCCCCAAACAGTCTGTAATTGATTTTGTTCCTAAGATGCATGTCACCATCATAAAATTGTTTGTTATTTTCCTCGTACTTTTTCCACTGTATGCTCTAGTTCTTGGGTGATTTGAAACTTTCATTGGCTACGAACTGTAGATTTCAGTTTTAAACAAGTTTCTCAGTGAGAAACGTTTAGATATGAAATCATGCTCCCAAGAGGGTTGTGTATTCATTTAAAGTTCAGGAAAATAAAAACAAAACAAAACAAAAAGCCCCGCCCACTCCCACCCAGCACGTAACTCCAGGTCACCACCCCGGAACGCTATGCTTTTGAGCTTTTGACTGGATTTGCTTCTGGGGTTAAGAGAAGTGTGCGGCAGATGTTGGGAGGCAGTTGGGGGTGAGGGTGGGGCAGAGGATGAAGAGGCTGCCAGATGTTGAGCGGGAGGGTGGGCGTGAGGATGAAAGCCTGCCAGATGTCTACAGTGCAGCCTGCCGGGCACCTGCTTTTCAGGATCTCAGGAAGATGATTTATGTCACATCGTAGACTCTCATAAAGGACCTCCCCTCCCTGGTGAGCACAGAATCCAGGGCTCCAGTAATGATTTTCCTGTATGGTTTCTTGCCTAGGATTATATCTTCTTAAAAATTCAAGTTGAAGGTTATGTGAATAAAAATACACAATCAACCAATACACTCATTTGTAAATAAAAGATGGTGTGTGTGGGGGATTTGCATTTAAATCTGTTGTTGTAAATTATAAAGACAATCACCTTTTATTTTCTATTTATTTTCTCTTTGCAACGTGGAATGGTTTGCTCTTCTCTCTCCCTACAATGGATTTAATAGATTTATTCATCAAGTTTTCTAAAATTAGACACCAAACTGATGTTTTTCTCCCACTGGTTAATTTTATTCTTAGCAGCACTTACATAAAGCCAGGCAGTGAAAGATATGGCAAAATTACTAACTTGCTGTGACCTGGAATGCACTGAGAATAAAATAACAATCACGAAGATTGATATACCCGAGAGACTTAAGACCAAGCGGCCTTAGGGAGACCTATTTGTGCTCCGGGCCACATGCTTCCTGTGGTTTTAGGAGTCTAGGTTTTCCTGTGCTATCTGAACTAGACTCTGTTCTTGGGATAACTGAAGAGCCACACAAAAGGAAATATGTGGTTCTTATAATTTGCTTGGATTTTAGGCAACTGTTGTGTTTTCTAGGACACGATTTGATTACAGCAGGTAAAATTCCTCTCTCAGTTTTTATTTGAAAGGCTTAGAATTAAATGTTCTTTGAGGATGTGGAGGTGAATCAAGAAACTGGGAAGGTGGAGCAAGCAGCTTGTGCCAGGGTGGGCGTGGGGAGGGGGTGGGAGTGAGATCCCCATCTTCACAACGTCCAAGTGTGTCATTCTCCCAGGACCACACGGGGCAGTGCTGCTTATTGCTCCTGGAGATGCATTCATGCATTCAGCAAATTGCTGTGGAGCACCCAGTAAGCACCTCTCTTCAAGTTCTGGGATCCAGTGACGGACAGGTTTCTTCTTCTAGGCATTTCCAGTGTCCCCGGGTGGGGGAGGGGACAGACACCAGGAAGACAATGGTTGAAAAGTTCTTTGCAGAGGGAAACCTCTGTAAGGAGAAGTAACAGTGTGTGTGCTGTAAGACTGGGGATTTGGGTAGATGTCATTAGACAAAATGTAAAATCATCTTGGAGACAAATCTCTCCGGGTGTGCCTGTGAGGAAGTTTCTAGATTGTGTTTATTGAGATGGGAAGAGCCACCCTAAGTGTGATGAGCACCATCCCATGGGCAGTGCTGGACTGAATAAAAAGGGGAAAGTGAGCTGAGGGCCAGCAACTATCTCACTTTTTTTCAAAATTTATTATATATACAGCAAGTATGCCTGCAGGCCAGAAGAGGGCATCAGACCTCATCACAGATGGTTACGAGCCACCATGTGATTGCTGGGAATTGAACTCAGGACCTCTGGTAGGGCAGTCAGTGCTCTTAACCTCTGAGCCACCTCTCCAGCCCCCAACAACTATCTCACTTTGCTTCTTGACTGAGGATGCAGGTGCCCAGCTGCACTGAGCTCAGGCCACCAGGCCTTCTCAGCTGTGATGGGCTGTCCCCTCAAGCCTGAGCCAGAGTGAGCTCTTCCTTCCTAAGTTGTCTTTGTCCGGTATTCTGCTGCAGTAACAAGGGAGGGACCAAACACGGGCGCTGTTGCTGCTTATGTTTCTTGGTGCAGGGCGATGAGCAGGGAAACAGTGTTCCCTCTCACATGCTGACTTCGTTTCCTCTGAACAGGTACCCAGTAGAGGACTTTCTGGATCATATAGGACTTCTGGTTTTTACTTTGTAAGAACCTATCTATTGTTTTCCAGGCTGTCTCTATTCATCTATGCTCACACTAATTTTGTGTGAGGATTCCCTTCTCTCTACATCCTCAACAGCACTTTTTATTTTGTTTTCAATTTTCTTGTTGTCTTTCGTTTGGTGCTGAGGGTCGACTATGAGGCATCCATAGCCAAAGCATGCTATCACCGAGCTATTCTGGAGAGAGGTCAGTAACTGGAGTTTGTGGCAAATGCAAATTTTGATTTGCATTTCCCTAATGGGTGCCTGTTGGTATTTGTATGCTTCTTTATATGACCCAGTCTCTGTGTTTTTAAAGAATAAATGTTTAATTTTAGATATTTTGGATTTGTTGAAAGATGGAATATACTGTGGAGAGTTCTGAGCTCATTTCTAGTTTTCCCTATTATTGAATTAATGATACATTTGTCACAATTAATAAACTACTATTGAGAAATTATACTATTAATTATAATTCAAATTTTAATTATTTTCTTTTTAAATGTTCTTCTTCTTAGAGCCCATTCAGAGCATCCCAGTACATTTGTCATGTGTCTTTGGGCTCCATGGTTCAGGTTTCTTTTGCTTTTGGTGACCTTGATGGTTTTGGGAAGTTCTGTTCCAGCATTTTGTAGCATGCCCATTCATGGAGATCATCTGGTATTGTCATCATGATTCCACTGGGATTATAGGTTTTGGGGGATAGGGAGCCAGAGGCCATCATTCTTATGACATGATGTCAAGAACCTGTATGTCTGAGTCTATACTTGCTTCTGATGTGGACCCTTATCTCCTGATTGAAGTGGTACTTGTTTGTATGCGAGGTTTTTCATTGGGCATGCCAGCTCCCCAATAATTGACATGGAGACTTTTTATTAATTATAAATGCTCTACCAATAGCTTAGGCTTGTTACTAACTAGCTCTTACAAGTTAAGTTCTTATCTATGCTCTACCATGTGCTGGTACCTTTTTTCAGCATGGTATGTATATCTCCTGCTTCCTCTGCACCTCACTGGTGACTGTGGCCTTTGTTCCAGCATTCTCTCAGTCTGGTTCTCCCACCTAACCTCTTCCTGCCTAGCTGTTGGCCAGTTGGCTCTTTATTAAACCAATGAGAGTAATACATATTCACGGTGTACAAAAGGACTATTCCACAGGACATGTTAGGTTTCCCTGCTCTGAAGATGCTCTATCACTCATGTCCACACTATTCTACAGAAGGAAGCATCTATACAATCTGTCCTTATCTGTGGTCCAGCTCCTCAGAGTGCAATATTCACACAAATGGTTAGTTTTCTGTATTCTTCTCCACTTCTTTCTTCTTGGTAAGACAAGGTCTTACTTGCTGTTTCAGACTGGCTTCAAATTTGTGAATCATTTCTCTTTGCCTTTGGAGTGTTGTGGTTATCAACACACTCTTCCATGCCTGGCTTGCTTGTTCTCTCTCTCTCTCTCTCTCTCTCTCTCTCTCTCTCTCTCCCCTCCCCTCCTTCCATCCTTCTCCCCCTTTCTCTCTTTCTTTTTCTTTCTCTTTCTTCCTTTCTTTCTTTCTCCAGTCATTGTATCAGGAAAGGCTCACAGATATTTATTTATTTGTTTGTTTGTTTGAGCTCACGCAACACTATTTAATTTGGGCTCAGTTGTCCTGGAGCCATTGATAGCCCTTTAGTTGGATCTTATGGTGTTTGGGCACAAGAACAGTGCTGTGTTTATGTTTCCTTATTAAAAATTTTCTCTTCTCTTTTTTTTCTTTTCTTTTGTTTTGTTTTTAGCTGAAAGTCCAGCTCAGAGATAGAGCATTTGCCTGGCATGTACAATCCTGGTTTGATTACTAGAAAAATACTCAGACAGAGAGGAAAGAATGAGGAATGGAAGAAAGGAAGGAGTTAACGTTTGGGAGGGGCTTCCTTCTTTCTATTCCCACAGGGCAGCCCAGGTCTTTCCTGCTTTAGCCTTAGAATCAGCATCCCCGTGAGGAGCCTCATCTACGGCATCTGTCTAGACGCCTCTGCTTAGTTTTCCTCACTACAAATTGCCTAAAATAATGGTGATGAACAGGAATGTGGGTGGGGAAGGAAGTCAGGCTTCAGAGGCAGGCCAAGAGTCTGTTCTGAAGTTCTCGTTTCCTGACTGTGGGGCTCCACACAATCATGCATCTCCCATATCCTCACCTTCGTCATCTAAATGGTCATACTCGTCCATACGCTGCAGAATTCTTGTGAGAATTAGAATAAAGTATTTATAGTGAGCCTGACAGACAGCTTCTGTCCAAACAGCAATTTCTGTGGAGCAGGGTGGGTCCATATGGGTGTCACCACCCCAGTGTTGGCTGGACACCAAGGAAAATCAGTGTTCAAATTTTAAAAATTGAATAAGCAAAACCATATTATTCATGGAGGAAATAAGGAAAAGGATATTTTAGTTAACATCTTACTACTCTACATATGCTCCTGTTTACTCCCTGCCATTACGGACTTACTTAAAAATATTTTCATCACACTGTAAATAATAACAGAAATAACATTTTACCATACTGAGCACAACAACAATAGAATGACAGCACTTATGGAACACTCCTCTTTTTTTCCTCATTGACATGGATTGTTATAGTCCAGGAAACTGAGGCACAAATCAGTTAAAAACCTTCCCAGAGGGAACCCAGGCAGAATTTGAACTGAGGTCTGTCTAATATCAGAACTTGGAACCATTAATTATTGTATGACAGTTACTTTTTCTGCATGAAATCTTTTGGTAGATGTAGTACACACATATGCACATGTGTTCATGTCTTATCGACAGAACACCAAGTGTCTCCCACGCTGCAGCTGCAGGCGAAGTTACTAATATGGATCACTGTGTCCCTGTCTCTCAGGAGCTCGGATGTCATGGTTTCATAGGAAAAATCACACATGGACAAATGGGTCTCCTGCAGTTCTGCTGGCCTAGTACAAAGAACATTGGATGACTGTCTGCCTTGTGGCAGAGGGAGAGAGAGAGGGAGAAGAGAGGGAGAAGGAGAAGGGGTAACATTTAAGTTAGAGTAGGGTAGATCTACACAGGCTCCTGTGTCAGTGCATCCAAATGGAGCAGAGGAAACAAAGTTGTAGAGTTTTATGACAGATTAGGTCATAAACCACAAATAACACTAATTTCATCTTCAAACCATCTTGGATGGGCCATATTTCCTAGTCCACTGAGTTTGGGCTTATTTGAATGACTTTCTTAGATCAATGGATTGTGGGTGGCAGTGACATCATGATATGAGTCCAGGCCTTAAACTGGGAGTGATGAGTTCTTCCTGGCTGCTGGAAGCATCTTCATCTAAGCCCAGCATTTTCCCAGGTAGCTTCTGTTTCTTCCCTCTGGGCTCTGGAAGGACAAAGAGGTGACCTGGAGGGGACATGGCCTGAATTCAGCCTGGTCCAGTGAGTGCCACTGAAACCAGAGTATAAGAAAACTGCTAGATATTATCACCCTTTAAGATTTGGGGAGGAAAGCTGTTTGTTATGCAGCATAATTTCAGCAAAAGTCTGACTGATACAGGAAGGAAAGACCAAATGAATTGTTAATTTCTAGACTGGCAGAAGAGTCTATGTAAAGCTTGCATTTGTACACAGAAAATTTACGACATGGAAATAACAGATAAAGTGATAGACTTTCTTGGATTCTAGCCATGAAATAGACAAAACTATCTCTAAAGATAAGGTTTACATGAAATCAACAGAGTTAAGGACTTAGAATAAAAGCACAGAGTGGCTCGGCTATCTTTCCTTTGGCCCCTTTACTGTTCCATCCTTCCATCGTCCTCCCTTAAAAGGTCTTTATAACTAGTTTAGTCAACAGAAGATATTGTATAAGACACAGAAAAGGAGTGCTTTTAGTCAAGAAAGGGTTGGTTATTGAAGTAACGATGAAACAGACAGTTTGTATTAGTTTAACGATAGGGCATGTGTTTGCAGGAGGTTAGCAATGGCAATTCAATGGTTGGAATTGACTTATAGCTACCTTGTCCCCAGGTGCAGTGATTTTAGGTCCTGTCCTCTCTTGACTTTTCTGTTTCCAGAGTCTAGGGCTATAAATGCATATTCTAGCAACTGACAGATCACCAAGGCCCAAGGTGGAGCCCTGCTGGAAGGATTTACAATGTTTTAAAAGCAAAAGTGTTGTGGAAGAAAGACTGAGAGAATCGGCCATTCTGTGGGAAAGGACCACAAGGAAGAAGCTTTTAGGGGGACCATCTTAGAATATAGAACTAAAACCTTATGCTAGCTGAAGGGAGTCCAGGATAGGGGACAGGACAGAGAGCCCTTTCTTTTGTGGTTATCCCTGCAGGTTCCAATGGGATGCTATCACTCCAATTCACAGTGTGGATGTCTCCCCTTGGTTTTTCAGTAGGGGCTTCATGTGCAATTGTTTGGCTATGGTCTATGCCACGCTTATATCTCATTTGCAAGTCTTCCATGCATCAAAGTGCTCCAAGGCTTGTCTCTGCCTTCAGTCCCATGCCTCCTTTCCGTGTCTCTTAGGAGGAGTACCTGTACCATCAGTGACTGGAGAACACTCAGCATTGTTTCCCTGTGGCTCAAAGACCAGAACATTTGGACTTGGTGATTCTGAGATGTTGTCACTTCCCCTTTGGTCTTCAATGAATCAATCCAAGAGAACCGACTCTTTCCGGCTAGGACAGAAGCAAAGCGTCCTCCAGCTGAGTTTTGAGTGTGTGTTGCCCTGCCATCCCTGTTCATGTAACCTCAGGGCTCCTGATTGCAGCCATAAGACAGCTCAATAGGAAGCCTTACCACTTAAAAAATCGCAAACCATATTTCACAAACATATGTCGAACACTTGCTTGTGACAGGCGCTGTGGTTGGTGGTGGTGTAGGGACACAAACACAAATAACGCCTGCTTCTCCCCGCCGTGGGGGTTTGCAGTTTAGCAGAGGAGATAGGTAAGGATAGAAACCACCCAAGCATGTGGGAGATGGAGAAGAATTGAGCTTCGGCCAAGTGCGGAGCCACCCAGCCTTCAGGTTCCAGATTGGAACACAGTGTAACGGAAATCCTACCCTGGCCACATACAAAGCCAGAAGCACGCCGGATGGAGGGGCTGATTTAAAACATTATCCTAGCAGGGTGGTCAGAGCGGAAGCCCCTTTTGCTGTAGGGAGAGATCAGACTCAAAAAGATGAAAGAGCTCCTTGCTAAAGCCACATTTGCAGCATCTTTTCTTCCTAACCTCCTGGGGACATTGTACAGGGGCTCTGGGGACAGACTTGTCCATGAGATGAAGGTGGTATGATTCTAACCTTCCTTGGGTCAGAATCAAGTGGGTTTGTATTTTTGGCAATAAAACAATTACAATGACCATGAACTGGTTTCTCTTCAGATGGAATTAGGAAAATTAGAAACCTCTCATGAAGACCAGTCCAGAGATCTGGTAGCAAAACTACCATTTGCTCATAGTTCATTTGGCTTTTTTCTTAGCTGTAGCAGTCTTGGAAGACATGCCTGGGAACCAGGCTCACAGGCTGGGAAAAAAAGGCAGGAATTGAGCAGCAGCTGTTTTTAATGTGTGGAGAGGCTACAT
Source organism: Peromyscus nudipes (assembly GCA_902168325.1). Taxonomy (NCBI): domain Eukaryota; kingdom Metazoa; phylum Chordata; class Mammalia; order Rodentia; family Cricetidae; genus Peromyscus; species Peromyscus nudipes. The sequence continues at coordinate 19,720 of CABHPH010139902.1, forward strand.
ATGTAATATGTAGAGAACACATTGCATCCAGGAAGATCATAAAAAAAATGTATGAGAGTATGGTCGGAACACGGCAGGAAAGACGGGCTGCGGCACAATGGAAATACTTTTTTATGCTGTCTGAACTGTGTGGCTTCAGGTCATGCGGTGTCCTGGCTGGGATGCCTTTTTGAGAGAGGTTCCCTGTATTCTAATGTTGCCATCCCTGTTACTTCCAACAAGGTTAGCTTGTTTACCTATGGCTACAGTTATCTAACTAGCTCTCCTGGGGGGAACTCCAGAGTCTCTCCTGGAACTATGGTGTAATTTAAAGGTGAATGGAAGCCGGCATAGAGTTCCATACTACTGAGGGAGGAGGCTTTGAAAGGGAGAGAGAGGGTCGTCATCATGAGAGAAAGCAACCCTTTAAGCTCTCATTCAGAGCAACCCAAAATACAACTCTCTTTGCCAATAAGTTTTTTTATTAAAAACAACAACAACAACAACAAAACCCCAAACCTTTCCAGTCACACTAAACTTGCCCAACAGAGTTCTCTTCTGCCTGTCTATCACAACTTCTGTTTCTTGGTACCTTTGAACAACACTGCCAGTGTAATCAATGCTGTCTGGATTTCCGTAGGTTTTTCAACACTGGCTCTTCGCTGTTGTACCAGATTCCATTTGTTCGTCACATTTTCTTAGTCCCTTCTTGTCTCACAAAGTCAAGAAATGGAAGAACTGACTGAGGCCGACTCTTAACTCTCACCTTCTACAGAGACCTGAGGAGAAGGGTGGTTCAAAGCTTCTTGCTTCCAACAGTCTACTTCAAGGACACAGGAGAATTATGAGGAAAGCTTCAAAACACAGGATGTCCAGGGCCCACTCCAGAACAATGAAATTGGATTTCTGGGGATATAATTTGCATATGGGCGTGGCTTCAGAGCACACCAGGTGAGTATAACAGAAAGGCTTAGCTGGGAATGAAGACTGATTTGTCCTTCTGTCCTAGAAATGGCAGAGAGAAGGAAGTCCCAGAAAGGCAGCTGGCTAAGCATTTAGCAGTTAGAATCCTATACATATTTCTCTGGCATTGACAATGTTTACTGCTATTCTCTTTACTTTGTTTTCATACCTAACTGTGAAACAGGGTTAAGTGGTGGACTGCCTGACTTAATCAGTCTGATTTTGGAGTTGCTGAGCCACAGATCCCTCTTGTGCATTGTTACCCTAATTTCAGCTGTCTAGTAGGTCCAGTTGACAATGGGAGTCTAGTCTTTTTCTCACAGTGAAACATAGCCACAGTCCTAGAGCATTGGATGCTGTTTGGCCCCTGGCCAGTTGAGCCACTTAACCTCTCTGAAATCAAAGCACTCACCAGAAAATAAAGGGTTTGAATGAGGTCACTTGGCCCTCTAGTTTGTCATTTATTAAATGTTCCACCTTGAACGAGCTTCATGGACTTTGCCAGGCTCATTTTCCCATCATCAAATAAGAGCAGGGCTAGCAACATGGAGGGTTATTGCAGATGCTACCTGCCATGGTTTTTGCTAGGTGCTCATGATGATTTATGGGAAGTTCCTCCTCCTGGTTGGTATCACAGTCATCCACCATGTATCATCTCAAACCATGGAAGTGCTTCCCAAGAACTCATTGCATATGTGTGGATCGAGTCAATGGGAGAATCAAAAACTTTAGTCAATAAAGCAGGAAGTCCCAGCCATGGCCTTTCAGAAGACTGACCTGAGGAGTCTTGGAAGCAGTGACTCTTCCAGAAATTTCAACACTTGTGATACTAGATGACACTCTCTTAAAGACAAGTGTGGCATCATCTCATTATATGTGGAATCTAAAACAGTCAAGCTCAGAACTATGATTATCAGATGTTACCCAAGGCCAGGGGTGGGTAGAGAGTTGGAGAGTTGCTGGTCGAAGGATATGAAGTTTAATTAGACAGGATATGCTCTATGACCCCGCAGGATGACTGAACCTAATAATAATGTACAACATATTTCAAAATAACCAAGACAGTAAATTTCAAATGTCTTCCCCAAAAGATGATATCAGGTGATGAATATCTTAATCAGCTTGATTTAATAATTCTACACTGCATACATATATCAAAACATCACACTTTACCCCACAAAGGTATACAATTATGATTTGTTAACTAGAAATATAATGTTAATAAAATAAAGTAGTTAAAAAACAAACCTGTGACTTTCACAGACAAACAAGAATCTCTGGGGGAGGAATTCACTTTTTTTTTCTTTTTAATCATCAAGTGACACCAGTGTGTACTGGAAGCTAAGAACCACAGCCTCGGGAGGGCCAGTTTTTCTTGCTTAGCAAGTTGAAAAAATAGGAGTAGTCCGAAGTATTGAAGTTTGATTTTACCTTCATTTCTCTACCCATCCAGCACAACTCTTGGCTTAGCCTGAGCTCAGGGCATTTATCTGTAGAAAGGGATGGAATGAAAAACCTACAGCTTGCTATCGCTACACTCAGATGCTTTACTTTTTATATGAAATACGTGAAGAACAGGCACACTTAAGGGTTCTAACCCACACTTCCTCTGCAATCGTCACCCCTACATGCAGAGTGGAGGCTCTTCAGATGTGTACAATTTACTGAGATTGAGCCATTTTCTCACTTACTGCCTCCTTTTGCCTGTCTGCTCCAACCTGGCAGGTGACTGTGCATGAACCAAAGAGCCGGGTCTAGTGCTTCAGCATGGAGGTGATGGCATCTTCAGGAGTTGGCACCACCGTAAGGAGACTTTTGCATGCCACCATGCTGACTGCTGGCACCTGGCTTGATCTTATTCTCCCTCATGTCCCATGCTTTATTCAGTCTCACATTAAAATATATTTTAAAAAGGCTCTGAGATGCTCATCTTATTATTAATACAGGTGCTTGCTTAGTTGCTGATAAATACAGAGCCCCCACTCTCTGAATGCCTTGTAGCTTTATATGAAGCTAATGGAGCAAGGCAATGCTCAAACGTCAAATTAAACTACACAGCTCTGTAATCACTCAGACTGACATGGCATAAAAGGATAATTAGTAGTTCATTACATGAAACATTGTTTGTTCAGCTAAATTGATTTCTCAGCTGCCCATGTTTTCTGTTTACTTAGTAAGCGCTCCACTGCACAGTTTTATTTGAGAGCTAGGAAATCTCTTCCCCTGGACTTTCTCATTCTCTCTTTCTTTTTGATCAGTGCAGTTTTAAAATATAATTTGCTGGAGCTGGGCAAACCGTCGACTGACACACAGGTGTATGGTAACAATCGTGAGTGTGGATTGATGCTCGGAACCTAACACCGGCTGTGGTTAGAGATGCCGCCAAAAGGCTGGGACATACCCGGTGGCTTTCTACCTGGAAGTGCTTTTGTGGCTATTTGCTTTTCAATTTAAGGGTGAACTGCTCTCTCTGAAAATGGGGGGTGAGAGGGAAAGAGGAATAGACACCTAATCCCTTGCTGTTCAAAGTGGAAATTTTCAACAAAGTTTTCTGAAGCCCTTCAGGTTGCCCATTAATACCAACATAAAGAAAACAGTGGCTGTTTTAGGATTTCCTGGTACCCCTGCTCCCCACCAGTAGGATTTAGACAAAAGGCTAAAAACCGACTTCAAACCTTCTTGAACTTGTCACCAGAAAAGATAACTTGAACCTTCTAGGTTGGAGTAGCACAGCTTTCCTTAATAGACCCGCCTTGCCTGTTTCCCTATTCTTTGTCCCTGTCTCTCTGGGGAGTGCAGCATCCATGAAGAACTTGCAGATGTAGACTGCTTGACTCCATCACCATCTGCCTTGCAGCTTAGTTTATCATTGCCATTGGCTTGCTCTACTCTGTTTGGCCAAGAGGTCAATGCTTTGCACTAAAGGACACCTTGCAGTTGCGACAGTCACAAAAGAGAGAGAGAAACCAGTTCTGCAGCAAGTTCAAACTGTGGGCACAAGGTGAAATGTAAGTGCAGTTGCACAGCAGGATGGGAGCTCACGTAGATGTCAGCAGCAGCTAGGTATGGATTGTCCTTAGGGGAACTTGGAGATCAGCTGCTGGACACCAAATCTTTGCCCTTGTCTCTAGGGAGAAGACAGGAAATAGAGAAGGTGGGACAGTCTGAAGAAAAGCTGGAAAGAAAAGCTGCGAAGTTCAGGGGCTCCCAAATATTGGGGATTCTTTGCAGTTTGTATGTGCACCTGGGGTCCACACTGGTAGGACTGAAGATTGTATTAAATTCCACCACAGTCAATTTTCCTTCCTAGGCCCATTAGGACATTAGGAGGCTCGTATAACATAAACACAATGTATTGAGCAGGCATCTCTCACTTGCAGTATTAGTGGGAGGAAATAGAGCCTGTGCCAATGAAATCGGTAGATAATCCCTGAGGCTCACTAGGGCCTTTGCTTTAATCTCTCTCCCTAGCAACATCGTCAGGTGCTGGACTCAGAGGAAGAGAATCCTGACCTCTGAAGAGAACACGGACATACTTTATTTGTGTTTGCAACACACAAAGACCCAGTAGCAACTTTGAAATTCCATTTCAAAGTTTACTCGCGGATGAAAGTAATTTTCAGGTCAAAATTCAGGGCAGACTGTTGCCTGGTAGACTTGAAGTCTGGAAACTAGGCAGTGTGTAGATGTGGGGTTACTCTGTGGACAGGAAGACCAACGCTAAAGCAAGATGATTTGATGACGGCCACTGAAGCCCCACAGTGCACCTGCTGTGGCACGTCTGCTCTCCCGTAACTTTCTCTGGGGAGATGAGAATGAACATCTATGCACCCCAGATAAGGCACTGGTGAGAGACCAAAGATTCTGCTCACATCTACCTTGGTGAGCCAGAGAATTTGGGGAGGGGGATCATTTATATGAGTGTGGAAGAGGGATCCCTTATAAGGGTGTGAGTGACTCACAGGCAGCAATATCACTGAAAAGTCCATCCAGCATGGGTGAGGCCTCCTGATGCTGCACCCTTGCAGCCTGGACAAGTCTAACAGGCGGTGCCACAAGGCAGGCACCTCTCGCCAGCAACCGTTGCTGTTTATATAGCTTTGGG
>CABHPH010139903.1:8031-22413 GCA_902168325.1 Peromyscus nudipes
ACACACACACACACACACACACACACACACACACACACACACACACATGCAGCTAAACCAGACTCTCAAAAAAGGGAAGGAAGGACTTTGGAATTTTCAAGTTTCCTTATTATTGCAGCACACCACCCATACAGAAAATTATTCTGCTACAGAAATAAATTAACCAGTGGCATTATTACAAATCTTTAGTTTATTTGTATTGCATTTTCCCAACGTTTTTCAAAGGATTGCCATGGCTTCTTTGTAGAATTAGTTTTCCCACCTCACCCAAGTGGCCAACGTTGCATAGAGCAATAAAAGGTAATTTAAGAAAGAATTCAGCAGGGACTTGCAGGGGTAGTCAAAGCATTAGCTTTGTCTCAATGCCTGGACAGTTTCCCCTCTGTTTATCCTCAGTCCTTAACTAGTTGTCTCAGCCTCCTCCCCCACAAGCACGTGCATGTCTAGTTCTATGATGACAGTCCCTACTTTTGAGGTGCTCCTGCCAACCACAGCATAGCCCAAAGGTTGAAAGAAATGAAAAGTTCGTGAAGATGGCCTGAGGAGCTCTGGAGTAGGTTGAGTGGGTGAAGAAGAGGGGACAGCAAAGGCACAGCGACAGGAAGGAAGTCATTTGGTTGGCACAAGTATACCCCTGAGAGGTCATCATCAATGTAGAGGCTACATTCTGGATTTTCAAAAATGGCTTTCTTACTGTGGTGTGGAAAGGAGATAGGACCACTGAAGGATTTGTGCAGACAGAAAAACTGGAGCCAACAAAGGAACGTGGTGCTGGGTAGGCCAGGTGACAGGGGAGTCTGAGGCTCAGAAAGCTCGACAATCAAGCCCAGTGCCACATGCAAGTACTTCCTATACAAACAGTCACTGACCAGCATCCTAACACCACAGTTCTGTCTCCACAAACCAAGGCTTTTGGAGAAAAGCAGGGCAAGGGGATACTTAAATAGGTATTTTTAGTTCAAGTTCCTGAAACCTGCCCCAATGTGAACAGGTTAAGAGCAGTAAGACAATTCAATTCTCACATCCAGTGACAATCCAGTCACCCAATCATAACCTTCACCTTCCCTAAGCTGTCATTACCAAAGAATTATAAAGCAATTATCAGTTTGCTAGAAAGAGGTTCCCATCTGCCACTGGAAATCCACCAAGCATCCCCCAATGGGCTGAAACCCAGCACAACGTACCAGTGCACACACCCTCTGCACCTGTACTTGGGCAGAGTGGTGTAGATGTGCTGCTAGGCAATGGCTTCTGCCCCATCTCAGATCACTTCAATCTCTGTGTGGATCAAACAGTTGACCTATACGGTATGACTCTAACCTAAGCCCCCACCATGGACCAGTCATTTCCTTTCTAGGTCCAGACCACCTCCCTCCACTAGCTCAGGAGAAAGGGGTATGTGAGTAGAGGAACCCAGGGAAAGCAAACGTAAAGCAAAGACAGGAATTTCCTACGATATATTCATTCTAACTACAGAGATGGGCAGTGACATATAAGTCACCACACACTTCCTCAGTATGGAACATTGACTAGTGACCAGTTTCCAGCAAGAATAGTCATTTGGAAGTGGCACACTGCAAAAGGCAATCTTGTGATTCTCTTCTATAAAAACACCAATCAGTCTGGGAGTCAGGCACAAACAGTGGCACAAAAGCATAAACAAAGCTCATGAAGACTGTTCCATATGCAGAACTCCTGGCTGGATTCTCATCTGTGGAGACTTGCTGCTGGTTCATCTGCTCAGAGGTCTCTTCACTCCATCCCTCTTTGATTCCTAACCTCTGCTAACATCCGTGGAATGAAGAACACCTAGGGATGGATCCACACGAACCCAGAGGCCTCAGATGAGCTGAGGATGTGTGTCAGCATGGCAACTGCTGATTTAACCTGCTCACTCTGTCTCGCATACACAGGAACTGCCTGAGTCTGAATCCAAGATAAACGCCAGCTGCGCTTTTGTCTTTTGGAATCTGACAGAAAGTTCTGTGCAGAAAAATCTGACAGCAGCAAGTGTAATTCAAAGGAGAAGTAGTGAGCAAGCTTGTACCGGGACAGGTGACTGGCCATTCCTTGCTGTGCTTCCTTTCCTAGCTGTGCTGGATTGAGCTACTGGATTTCCAGCGCGCGCGCACGTGTACACACACACAAATACACACACACACACACACACACACACAGAGTACTGGATTTCTAGTATACACACGCACATACACATACACACACACCAGTTGACCCAAAGACGCTGTCAAGGTCCACCTCTATGGTCTTGTCAAACTGGGTCACATAAAACTTCCTTACCACCTCATGTCAAAGATGTAAAGTGGTCTTAATGTATTTCTATGACACAGTTTGAGGATCTCCTTTCTTTCTATAACCCTTTACTGGTACAGACCACCTGGCCAAACTGATGGCTGCTGAATTACTGGCCTGGTGAAGACATGACCTAGACCAGGGTGCATTGTTCGATTTTTTCATTAATAATGTTAACCACAGGGAAACAGAATTCCGTTAGTTCTCCTATAGATCTACTTAAACTCTGAAACAAGATTGTTCAAGAATTACATGAGAAAATCACCCACCACCACCAAGTTAAAGACTGAGTATCTGAATGCTTCCAGGCCTTAACTCCTCCTACAGGCTCTGCTTCGCAACATCCTCCTGTGGCGTAGAGTCCCGGCAGAAGTAGCTGGGTCTTGCAGCATGTCTGCGTACCAGAAGCAGATTTCAAAAGCCAGTGCTAGTCATCACTGTCACTGCCAGACTCACTTAACTGCAAGTCATTTCCTACGGGAGAAAACAAAATCAAGCTGAGAGCACAGCAGTGAATGACGTCCTGCCTCCTCTGCCTTCTCCACTTCCCTCTGCTCTACCTACAGTCGGCTCTCTGCACTTCAATATGCTTATATTTTGCCTTTACTTAAAACATCAAGACGTCCTTAAAAATCTTTGGATGTGATAGCTTAAAATTCAGCTATCACATCACATTTAAAGCTTCCTAATAAGGGCTGGAGATAGTTCAGTTGCTCTTGCAGAGGACCCAGGTTCAATTCCTGGCACCCACATGGTGGCTCACAACCACCTATAACTCCAGTTCCAGGAGATCCAATGCCCTCTCTGACCTCCTTAGGCATCAAACATGCACATGGCATAATACATAGAGGCAGGAAAAACATGCACACAAAATAAAAAGAATTAATCGAATTTAAAAATTTAAAAACAAAACAAAAAAACTTTGCTAATCCAACTTAATAGACAGCAAAACCATCTGGTTTACTGAGAAGGCTGGTGCAGCTGACATTCTGAAAGAAACACTATTTTTAGCATGTGCAAAGCACAATTTGGTACGGCTTATTAGTACTGAGGAGCAGTGAGACAGCTGTAAATGTGCTAAGAAAATATAGATAACATACAGCATTTGGCAGACTCGCTCACATTAAGTTGCTTTATAATTAGATTTTATATATATATATATGAGAGTTTGGCCTGCATGCATGTCTGCCCCTTGGAGGTCAGAAGAGGGCACTGGACCCCCTGAAACTGGAGTTATGGGTGGTTGTGAGCTGCCATGTGTGTGCTAAGAATCGAACCCAGGTCATCTGCAAGAACAAGTGCTCTTAACTAAGATGGCCCTAAGCCATCTCTGCAGCTTCATTAAGTTGCTTTAGAAAAAACTAAATAGAGCCAAGATAAATAGAGCTCATGCCTATAACCCCAGTACCAAGGAGGCTGAGGCAAGAATCACAAATTCAGTCCCCCCCCAACCCCACCCCCACTTCCAAAAAAGCCAAGGAAACAAAAAGTTCCCATTACAGAAGCTGAGTGCTGTTTCCACCTGTACTATGCTAACCCACTGTCTCCTCTGCCCACCTCTGTCCAGGATGTTTATATTGCTTTAATAGAAAGCTCCAGATTCTTAGATGGTATGTAGGTACCTAGAATTTAAGCGGACTCAACACTTCAAGTTCACCTAACAAAAATGTGTATAAAAGAACCTCAGCTGATAGTGGCTGGATGAAAGTGAACATCCATGCTTTTCTCTGTCCCTGGAACCTTTTCAGAGGACCCAGCCCACCCCTAAGGACTTCCTTTTCTGACTGTATGAGGACAGACTTCTTACCTGGACCTCAACTTACAGATGACAGGGCACACCAGGCAAATGCTGAGTAGTTTAGTGGGCAGGTGGAGGGGATAGCACAAGTGAGTGGAGTTCAGACATGCTGCTGCACACCCAATAAGGCACTGTACAGCCCTGTGAAAAGGAACTGCCCAGCCTGGAATGTCCACAGCATTGACACTAATAATGTCTGCCTGGGCCACACTGCAGGGTTAACCAGGTCTGCAGCCCACCTCCGCTGCCAAGCCTTCCAACTTCCTCAAAGGAAGATGACTAGGAGAGAGACCAATCGCCATGCAAGGTTGGGGGTGGGGGGACTGGGGGGGGCAGAATCGCCTCATTCTGAAACAAAGCCAATTTTATTCTGGCTTTCCTCTGTGTTACCTTTTTTTTTTTTTTAATTTATTTTATTTTATTTTACAATATAATTCAACTTTACATATCAGCCATAGATTCCCCCGTTCTCCCTCCTCCCGTCCCGCCCCCTCCCCCCGGCCCACCCCCCATTTCCTGTAGGAAAACTACTCAAACATGACAACATCCTGTCTTTTCTCTTGCCAAAGGTTAGGAGGTATCCAAACAGAGGTAAATAGGTAACTTTTAAAGGCCAGCTGTAGGCAGGCCATGTCTTAAACCTGGTGTATGGAAAACCAAAGAGCCTACAACAATCAAGTTTAAGCATTTTGCAGACATCACAGCCACAAGTAAAGGGGGAAAAGGAAGGAAAAGATTGCGAGTTTGGGGTCGCCCCAATTTGTCCTTGTCAAGACACTCTCCTGGGCCCTAACTGCCTGTAGTTTATAGGTTCTGGCACAAGGCCACAGAAGCTGCATATGGCCGGCCCTGTCTCAGCCCTAAAGGAGGACACACTCACTGAGCGTATTCATGAGCTGAGCACTTCCTTGGGGCCGGCTGGTTCCATTGGCCACAGCAGGCCTGCTGTTGTAGGACGGCTGATGTGAAGGCTGCGGGGGAGAGGCTGGGCCATTGTCCTCTGCTCCGCTGCTGGAGCTGTCGTCGTCACTGGCCGAGGAGCTCTCCGAGTCGGAGGAACTGCTCCCACTGCTGCTGCTCATCTGCTCAATGATGTCGACCTCAGCCCTCAGCTCTGCAATGACACGACAGGGCAACACCAGCAGTCAGCACTCTGAGAGGAGAGGAGGAGTCCATGGACAGTTGGCTGACAAACCAACTGCAGCAACGGACTGCAGTCCTCCCTGCCACTTGACTACAGCACACCACGAACCCTCAAACTGACAAAATGCCTACTCTGTTTTGGGCTGAAGGGAACACTGAATTCACCAAAATAATGACTCTTCTGTGTGAGATACATCAGAGTTATCAATTGTTTCCTTAAATAAAGACTCTGATTTGGGTATGGTGTGTGTCCATAACCTCAGTCGTTAGGGGCAGTGGAGTTAGGAAGATCTTAGTTCAGGACCAGCCTGGGCTACAAAGTGAGACCTTGACACATTCGAGCAAGCAAACGGGAGTTACTGTATAAGACCTCAAATAAGAGAAGAGGATAGGAAAACATTTATCGAGCAATTGCAACTCTGAGGGCGTATGGTAGATCCTCCTCTTTTTGAGAGCCTCCAGGTTCTCTTTGTCGCTGTGACGTAAGCAAGGATTTATTCCGGCTCCCAGTTCCACGTACAACCTATCAGTGAGGTCAGAGTGCAGGAGCTCTAGGCACCGAGTCACTCCTCATCCAGCCCCAAGCAGAGAGCAACAGAAGCCTGTGCTCTCACTTTCTCCTCCTTATATGTTCAATGACCCAAACCCCATGGTGCTGCATACTCATGTGGGTCTTCCTACCTCAACCTACTCTAAACAATCCCTCAGAGCCATGCCCAGAGGCTACACAACCCCTGCAGGAGTGCCTGGAGGCTATTTCCTAGGCGATTTCAGATCCTGTCAAGTTGACAATTAACATCAAACATCATAACTGCTGACCAGTAGTGAAGTTGATGTCAATGGATTTCCTAAGCCACCAAGGAAAAAAAAGGCCAGGCAGCCCGTGTTGGCCTGAGTCCTTTCTGACTCCCATGGAAGCCTGTAAGAAAGACCCTGGCAAGGGAGGGCAAATGGTAAAATGCCATCCCCTCTGGACTCTTACACATTTGATCATGGCTGTGCCTGTCAGGTTCTGTATTCTTCGTGGATTTAAAGTAGAGGTGGAAGAAACATGTTTTCCCTAACCAATCCACTGTCCCTGGATATATGAAGGAAACATCAAGACAGCTGCTAGATTTCTTTCTGTCTAAACATCACCATGGCCTTACACGGCTATGGCTCCTTTCAGTGCAACTGGCATCAACTGGCTACTCTTGGCCTAATTCCTATTACAGTACAGTAGGAACTTCCACAATAGCATTCTAGAATCCAAGAGGGAAAATAATCAAGAAGTGCAGCAGCTATGGGAAACTTGGGGTGACTGTGTTTGTGAGAAGGCAACATTGCTTTTTCTTTTTTTTTTAATTGATTTATTTTTATTTTGTGTGGATTGGTGTTTTGTCTGTGTGAGGGTATCAAGGTCTTGGAGTTACAGACAGTTGTAAGCTGCCATGTGGGTGTTGGGAACTGAACTGGGGTCCTTTGGAAGAACAGCCAGTGCTCATAATCGCTGAGCCATCTCTCCAGCCCCAAGAAGGCAATATTTCTACAGGTTGAAAAAGGCCAATTCCCAGGAAGCCTTCAATGCCTCCCATTTTCTACTATTAGAGATTGCATTTGTTCCACAAAACATAAATGTGAAATATGATACCCAATCCCATAACACCCGAGAGTCTGGAGGACCAGCACCTGCTACTGTGTGGGACAAAAGCCAAGGTAAGCTTGTCTCATGTCTGTAAAGGAAAGGCCCAAGCCAGAACTGAGTCCTTCTGGGCCAGATTCCATCCCCAGTGGCCTCAGGGCCTTTCAGAATTACATGCTTTGAGACAGCAAAGAGCATCTAACCCTGGTGTTTTAAGAGTTCCCTTAATAAAGCACTTATATTTGCACACATTAATTAGTAAGTGAGCTCAGAATCTGCACACTGAGAATACTCTTTCTGGGAGTCTAAAGTCCTGAAAAGCTTTGGCTGATAGTAATGCTGATTTAAACCCTAAGCCTAGAATGCTGCCAAGACAATAGCACTTAAGTAACTGCTCTGGACTCGTTCTTGTCAAACAATGTACGTGACAAAGTGTCAGCCCCCGGCAGCTCTAGAGCCGGAAGTGCTGGTGACACAACTGTATAGGGAGCTTTGTGAGCTTCCCGAGGACCCCATGCCTGACCCCACGGGCTAGCCCAGCTCGGTACCTCTTTTGATGTCGTCCAGCTGGGGCTCAGGTGAGGGGTTATCCTTCAAGGGAGAAGTTTTGGGTCCAGTTGGAGGCTTCGTTGGGGCTCGGAACGGCATGGGTGGTGGAGGAGGAGGTGGCTGTGATGGCTGTGGGGGCCGAGTAGGCTGCTGCTCCATTCGGGCTTGGATTTTACTGCTCCCCTCAGCTCTGAAATAGACATTAGATCAAGAGGTAAAATACTATCTCTCAAGATGACCAGGCACACGGGCAGCGTCTGCAGACCCGGTGTTCTTTCCAGGGGACTGCAAAATCTGATCTTTGTAATTTCACCATGAGAACACACTCAACATCCATGTGTCTACTGCATCCCGGAACTGTACTATGCATCAGCAATACAGAAACAATGAAATGCTTCTTCTGCTTCCAAGGAGTGCACTTTTTTGCCCCCTTTCTGAGTCAGGGTCTAGCTCTGTACTCTTGAGACAGCCTCAGCCTCCCAAGAGCTGAGATTACAGATGTGCCACACCCAGTACAAGCTCAGCAAGGAGATAAACACATTCACAATGTGATTAAATGTGTTTATAAGACAGTATCACCATATGACAAATTCAATATACAGTTGTAATAATAAATATAGAAGTTTCTGAATAAACTAGATTTTGAAATGCTGGCAGCTCGCAAATTTTCCATTATTTACTGAGTTCTACTTCCAAGTGAGAAAATTTTACCCATTAATAATTTCTCTTGCTCCTCTGCATACATGCTGTGGTTGTTTGTGGGAGTGTGGGGTATATATGGGGTGTAGTGGAACTGGGTACATCTCTGACTCTTTTGCCTGCTCTTGGGACTCTTCCTCCTATTGGATTGCCTTGCCCAGCCTTAGTCTTATTGCACCTTGTTATGCTAAGTCCTATAGATATCACTGGGAGGCCTGCTCTCTTCTGTAGGGAAATGGAGGAGCAGTGGATCTGGTGGGGGAGGAGCGGAGCTGGGAGGAGTAAAGGGAGAGGAGGCTGCAGTTGGGATGTATTATATGAGAGAAGAATTTAAAAAAAAAAAAGAATAAAATGCTCAAAAATGACAAGATGGAAAAAGATACACTGTTCAATAACCAATAAAAGGTGTCTGTATACTAAAAAAATCATAATAGTTCTTTCTGCAAATGGACTAGCCTAGTGCTTCTAACTTTAGCATCTGCACAAATCCCCTGGAGTTTCTGCAGGTTCTGACCTAGCAGGTCTTGATAATGTGCAAGTGTAACAAGTACCCAAGAGGTATGCTGCTAGTTCCCAAACCACAGAGTGGAAAGGGAACAGAGCACCACTGGTATCACAGGAGCAGCAGGTTTACCACAGGCCTTAATACAAAACAAAGGGGCAGGGCAGAAGCTGGCACTACGGGAGCTTCACCTAGGGTGGGCTCTCAGCTCCCGCAGTCTAACTAGGTAAATAACGGCTTCTGTAATCCCCAGTTTCATCCCTGCCTCAAAGAGAACAGCACTCTAAACATCACTGGTGAGATTGGCAACACACCTACAACATCCAGCACACTGACCCGTGATAATCTCAATGAACGGAAGCTTTTCCTTTTCTGGGGAAATGAGTGAAAGAAGAAAAATGGCTCGAGGACAATAAACAGACATCAGGTTGTAACAGTCTCTTAAAACTTAATTAGTGGACTTGTGATTTAGCTCAGTGGTAAGAGCACTTGCCTACCATGTGCAAAGCTCTGGATCTGATGCCTAGTAACCTCCATCCGACCCCAAGAACCCTAATCAGTATCTTTTTATTTATTATATAAATACACTGCATTGCAGTGTATTTATATAATAAACTGACTTTCAGATAAACTCTAATGTTGAATGAACTATTAAGAAAGTTCACTCTTTAATAAATTAGGAAACATTCTATTTTTTTTTAAGTTTTTTAAATTATATTTTTATTTATTTATGCTATGCCTTCTACCAAGTGGGTCCTGTGGACTGAACTCAGGTAATCAGAGTTGGTGGCTAACATCTTTACCCACTGAACAATCTTGCAAGACCATTTTTTTTGCTGTTGTTGTTGTTTTGAGACAGGGTCTCATGTAACTAAGACTAGCCTCAAACTCACTATGTAGCTGCAGATGGCCTTGCATTCTTGATCCTGCTGCCTCCAACTCTCAAATGCTTGGCTTAGAGGTATGACCCACCATACTCAGTTAGCAAGGTTTTATTTTAATAGTACAGTCACCTCAAGTATATCCTAATTTACAAGCAATAATTTACTCTAACGAAGTTATGCAATCATTATTTGTAATTTTAAGTCTATACATATAATTCGAATTTCCTACTTGATAGTATAAGAGTATAAGATAGTATAATGAGATTGACAATATTGGCTCAATTATAAGTACTTTGTTTTCCCCAATGACTTCATGTTTTAGCTCTTAAAAGCATTATTTACTGCATTTGAGGGAAATGCACATTTCTGTCTGAGACAGAAGTGGCTAACATTACTGATGGGACACTAGCTATGAACAAGCAGATGTTCACACCTTTGTAATACTGGACTAAATGCCACAAAGACTTAGAAACATTTAAGGCAATCCTTCAGGAGAGCATCTGCCGGCCCAGAGACCCTAGCTTTCATCCCTACAGTGCAAGAGGAAGAGAGGACACAGTCGTCAGCCATACCTCGTCTTCTTGACCTGAATGCTGCTGCTGAGCTTCTCCAGCACATACTCTCCAGTATCATGATTGATAATGAGCACACAGTCTTTCTGATAAGGCCGTTTGTTCCCTTTGAACACGGTCATCGGTGGTGTGGACCCCTGTTTGTATAAACACACCAGTTATGAACAGCCCACCTTTACAAAGGACACTGCCTCATCCATCCTTCATCAGAGCTACCCAAAAAGAACAAACAATCCATCCCTGGCTTAACTCCTCTGGCATTCAAGGAAAGAGGAAAAGAACAGTCAGAACATAGCAAGCATCTGGTTTTAGGTAATCATGGATGTAGCATAAGATTTTTAAATTACTAGGCACATTTTTAAGGGTGTGGGGGAATGTTTCAAATAACAGTGATACATGAACTGAGAACAGTGAACTTTCCCCTACACTACACAGAGCTATCACTATGACTGGTGAGTGATCTCTGTATTTCTTTGCAATTCAAGAGTCCAGGGCTTCCCCATCATGCAAATGACCAACATAGCATTCTTTAAGGGTAGCCCACCAACCTGATGAACGGAAACTACCCCATGCTAGTTACCTACCCAAGTCTTTCAACTGTTCCCATGTTTCACTAGGGCCAAAGGAGAACATCTTTAAGGTGGCCCCTTGGCTGCACCACCCACCCGCCACTCTGTGGTCTTCAGAAAACAAGCTCTTGTTCCTACCTCAGGGCTATAACTGGGCTTCTACCTGCTATATTTGGACACTCCTGTCTAAATTCTTCAACCTTCTGCTAAGTCCAAAGAAGAGTTAGGAAACTCTTCTCTGGCTTTCCACAACAAGTATTTGTTTTGGTTTGATTTTAAGACAGGGTCTCATGTAGCCCAGGCCAGCCTTGTACTCTCAATCATCTTGCTTCCGCCTCTCAAATGCTGGGATTACAGGAAAGCATCACATCAAGTAACGACTATATGTTCCCATATTTAAATTCCAGACCCTAAGCTGCATAAAGGCAAGAAACATACTTGTTGAAGGTTAAATTCTTAGAGCCTAGTAATGGGCTAGTACATTGAACATTCATTTAATATTTGTCAAATATAAAATTTAATTTCTTGCTTAGGAAAAAATTGTTTGGCTCTTCCAACCTCTTATTTTCACAGTAAAAATTTAGGTTTGAAAGGGAGCTTAGGGACCATTTATCTAACCCCTTCATTTTTCATTTGGGAAACTGAAGTCCAATGGGAGATGATGTAACCTGCCACAAGTAACATGTAACAAAAGAGGAGTTTGCATGAACAGGCTGTTTCCCTCAACTCAGGGGCTTCTGGGTCCAGACTCTTCATTCTGTCACCAGTTACACAGAGCTTACTGAATCTGAGGACAGAGCTATGAAATGTGCTTCTTAAGAACCTCTTCTATTTCAATGTTTTTGTTTGCTCGTTTGTTTTGCATGTGTGTGTGGTGTGCTTGCATGTATGTGGGCAGATGTGTGTGCGGGTGTGTGTGTGCATACATGCACCTAGAGACTCGAAGTTGACTTCAGGAACCTTCCTCAACTGCTCTCCACTTTTCTTTGTTGAGACAGGGTGTCTTGCTGAACTCAGCTAAGTTCTAGCTGGCCGGCTGGCCCCAGGGCTCCTGTGTCCCTGCTTCTATAAATGTGGGAGCACAGGCAGCTGCCAGGCCTGCCCTGCTTTTTACACGGGTTCTGAGGAACAAAACTTTGTACACTTCATTCACCAGTCATCTCCCCAGGCCAAAGTATTATTAACACAAACCTGAGTTAATGTTTTCTTCCTGTTTTTCCTTTGGCTGGACTGGAGATTGAACCAAGAGCCTCATGCATGCAAGGCAAGCCCTCTACCACTGAGCTAAAGCCTCAGACCCAAAGTGCTGCCCTGAAGAGAGCTCTACAAAGTCTTTTCTTCCAAGTTCTTGGTGTGGCTTTTAACTGAGTCCTTCATCCTTAAATTAGCAATGTTCCAAATCTTTATTCCTGCCTGGGACCATCAGCCTGTACTGGACCCCTTACCATACTAAAGATATCCCTCTGGCTCCTACCTGCCTTCTGGCTGCCCGGTGTTCAGGAGCTGCTGTGGCTACACATGGCACATAGGGCCTTTCTCTCCAGAACTGCTTGGGAGAAACTCTAGGTATGTAGCAGAAGGGCAGCTGTCCCGAAGGAAACATGCCTACTGTACTGCACACCGAGGAGAGCGGAGCTCAGGAACAAGCACAAATAACTACCTTAAACCAACCCCATGGCATGAGTTACCACCCACCCAACCCCTAACTTCCTACTTTACTTATGTTGGCTCTTTAAACATCTAGAAAAGAAATTAAACAGAAGGGAACTCCAACTGTCACTTAAACACAAGGATTTGTGGCATTAAAATCAACAATGGAAACAACTTACAGGGATATGTGGCAGTGTAATTGTGACTTCATCTCCTTTGCCAACCTGGAGCTCTCCTTCACAGGAGGTATCTATCGATGCTGGCTTAAAATCATCTAAAAGGAAAGAAAGAACATTTCCCAATGGGTGATTAAAAAGAAGGACTTCCTGGGCACTTATTTTCAGAATTAAAAATTGTATTACATAAATAAAAATGGATGAGGATTCTTTCATGTATGTGTGTTCCTGTATGTACATGGGTACATGTGTACATGTGTGCATATATTTGCAGCACCTTAGTCTCTCAGATACTGTTAGTCTTGTTTTGTTGTTGTTTTGTTTTTCGAGACAGGGTTTCTCTGTGAAACAGTCCTGGCTGTCCTGGAACTCACTTTGTAGACCAGGCTGGCCTCAAACTCATAGAGATCCGCCTGCCTCTGCCTCCAGAGTGCTGGGATTAAAGGCCTGAGCCACCACCACCCAGCTAATCTTGTTTTTTGAGACAGGGTCTCTCATTAGCCTGGAGCTCACTGACTAATGAAGCCAGCTGGCCAGTGAGTTCCCAGTGATCCTTCTGTCTCAGTATCCCCAACACTGGGATTACAACAGTTTACTACACACTGTGGCACTTTTATGTGGGTTCTAGAAATTCAGATCAGATAATCATGCTTTCATGGCAACAATTTCACAAATGGAGCCAACTCTCCAGCCCCATCATCTAAAATTCTAAAGAAAAAAAGAAAATACTTCATAGAAAACTTCATATGTGCTAAAGTAGAAAGAATAGTACAATGAGCCCCAAATAACCTCATTCAATTCAATAATTACCAACTCAGGAACACCTCTACATATGGTGCCTTCAACTTCACTATTATTTTAGTGCAGGGAGCTGAAACTCATACACCACTATGTTAATGCAAGATATTCCCTTATTCCAAGTGACAGGTAACAGTTAACATCTATCATCCATGATAAGGCAATTATTAGAACTGTGTGCACAGAAGCAACAGAGCAAACATTCTGACTCTAAATCAGCATGAGACTCAGCAGGGCACATGAGGTTGATTTCTTTTTATACAGAAACGTTCAAAAGTAGAACCTGCCACACTCAAGTTCTTTCTTTTGAAGAAGATACTTCTGGAGGTTTTTTTGTTTTATTTTGTTTTTTCAAGGCAGGGTTTCTCTGTGTAGTTTTGGTGTCTGTCCTGGATCTCACTCTGTAGACCAGGCTGGCCTCGAACTCACAGAGATCCACCTGGCTCTGCCTCCTGAGTGCTGGGATTAAAGGCGTGTGCCACCACCGCCTAAGAAGATACTTCTGGATATGTTCAAAAGCAAAGAGGGGAACTCCAGAAGTTATCATGCTTATTCTTACAAATTATACAATCAGAAGAGCCATTTTACTTCATATTAACACACACCTGCCTCAAACTGCAAGCCAGGTACACATGTGCAGAATCTCACTTAAAACCCATACTGCTCTTCAGTGGAGGGGGAAAAAAAGGCAAGTCTTATCACTTCCCCAATATTGTCTCATTGAAACAGCTGGATCTGCTGTCAGTGGGACGCACAGAAACGGCATGATGATGGCCACACAAGATGAGACGTTAATGTCCAACACACCCCCTTCCTATGTGTTGAGTCACATCTATTAGCTGCCATGACAAAGCATGTCTTAACCAGTGTTAATGCTACCGGAAACCAGAAGCCTGTGAATCACAGAGGGATGTGCTCAGTCAGCCAAATCTTTACTCAGGACACACAGTGGAAGTACCCCTCTCAGAGTCTATAATCATGTAGAAAAAGGCCAGCATAATGACTGTTTCCACATTCCTTAAGCTGCTGTCTTCGTTTTCCAAACATAGATCAAGCTTTAACTTATGCCAAGTTCACAAACTCTAATTTTTTTTTTTTTTTTTTTTTTTTT
>CABHPH010139903.1:22513-42905 GCA_902168325.1 Peromyscus nudipes
CGCTTTGGAGACCAGGCTGGCCTCGAACTCACAGAGATCCGCCTGCCTCTGCCTCCCAAGTGCTGGGATTAAAGGCGTGCGCCACCACTGCCCAGCTTTTTTTTGGTTTTTCAAGACAGGGTTTCTCTGCGTTGTTTTGGTGCCTGTCCTGGCTCTCACTCTGTAGACCAGGCTGGCAATGAACTCAGAGATTGGCCTGGCTCTGCCTCCCAAGTGCTGGGATTAAAGGCGGGCACTACCGCCGCCTGGCTAATTTTATTCTTCACCACAAGTGAGTTGGCCCACAAGTCAGGGTGGTGGAGGTGATTGAAAGACATTAATGTCTGCTAGGTATGGTGGGTCAGGTCCATAATTTCAGCACTACAGAAACCACCGAGGCAGGACTGCAGCACGCTCTGGACTGGCCTGAGCTTTATGAGTTCTAGGGCAGCATAGCCTACAGTAAGACAATCTCAAACAACAACAAAATCAGTGTCAAAAGAAGCACGGGAGGAGGAAGAGAAGACTCTATGGGTGGTACAAAGAGTGCAGATTCCCTAGATGTGGAGGGGACCAAGAGCCCTAAGAGGAAAGGAAAGCAAGGAAGAAAATGGAGCAGACTGAGTAAATGACGCTCGTGGCAAACGAGAAGTCTTCCAAGGCGTGAGCCCTGACGGAATAATTCGACAAAGGGGGACTCAAGGGAGGAGAAAGGGGCCTCGCTCCGAAGAAGTAAAGTCTGGCGAAAGGGCTGGGAAGGGGGATTTTAATTAAAGGGCCCATGACTTTCTGAACTGGTATTTGAGACTGTAAAGTAAAAGAATAGTTGGTTGACAGCAGCCAGAAGTTTGGTTTGAGAAGAGCGACCTGAAAATAAAAGAACAGATAGAAGTCCCAGAGGCTCTGGGGTGGGAGATAAGGAAAGTGACGCTTTGGAGAGCCCTAGTTGGACCGGAGGGAGTCGGGGCTGGCACGTGGCGGCCAGAGGGGCCGAAGCGAACCGCGGGGAGCGCTCACTCACAGCGAATAGTGTGGAAGGAGGTCCGCGGCCGTTTCTCGAAGCTCTCCCCCAGCCTCAGGCAGTGCTCCTCTCGATCCAGCAGCGGGTTCGCCGTGCCGTTCATGGCCTTGCACCTGCCTGGCACCCAGATCGGCGCTCTTCTCGCGCGGCCGCAATCCCGGATCCCCGCGCAAGCGGCCCGCAGGACCGCGCTCCCGGGACACAGCTCCGGAGCGCGCACCGAGCCAAGTCCGCGCCCACCCGGGGCCGGAAACCAGTCTCCACTGCGTCTAGAAAGACTCTGAGGAAGTAAGGCCGCTGCGCTTCCGGCATTGGGGAGGGACTTCCGGTTCCCCAACGGAAATAGCGGGGGAAGTGCCATGGAGGGAGAATTCCCCCGGGAGAAGCTCTGTGGACAGTTCTGGGCAATGTCTGGTTTAGTCTCAGGAGGTTTACCCCTCAGTTGGAGGATTCTACCGCTGAGAGCTTGACCGACAGGTGAGTGCGCCCTGACCTGTCCTTTGCTGGCAACGCTGTGAACCGAGAGTCGGGAGCTCGAGCGTGGGAACTGAGTGAATGCGAATCTGAGCGTTGACACCGACGGCCCTAGACATGCCCGAGACCCTTGCGGCCTAGTTTATCCTGAGGGTCCTGCGAGAGATGACGGATCTAGGGACCTCAGCGACCCGTCACTCCGTCCTTCCTCCTTGGCTCCACGGTTGCGGCGTGAGGGTTTCAGTCTTGGCCGGCGACGCTTCCTTTAGTTGGTGCTGTAGCCTTTTGTGGGTACGATCAGAAACTCTGACCTCGCCGGATTAGCTCCATCACCTCCGAAAACAGGAAGCTACGGTCCCAACGAACGTGACTGCTCTTTTGTCTGGCAGTCGTCTACCCGCTTTCAGTTCGGGCTGTTGTCGTTTTGAAGTCCAATTTTCCACGGGCACCGACGGTTGATGAGAATTTTCTTCTCACATTTTCTCTGTCAATTCCTGGAAGCGTCCCTTTGTCCTAACTAAATCTATGTCTTGTGACACTTGGCTCATCTGGTTTGAATTGGAGTCCGCTACATGAGAGTTCTGGTCTCTGAATGTAGTAAGCTTTGTGCAGTAGACTGTCTTGGTCTTTGTGACCTCTCCCACCCCCGGCAGGGTGTTGGGTAGAGTCAGCATCTGGTGAGTGTTTGGTGAATTGACCCCAGCGCCTTAAAGAGCTAGTCAGGAACCTCTCCCCCCAGAGTCTTGGACTACTTTAGAACCCAAACTCTAGAAGTCCTAAAGAACGCTGTAGCTCGGTGAGTCGGTATAGCCACATTCACAGCACTTGGAAGGCTGAGGCAGGAGGATATACGTTCAAGGGACAGCCTGGGCTACTTCCATATGGGATTCAAGGGCAACTTTACATAACTAGACCCTGGCTAACAGAAAAACAGGATGGGGAGGGGAGCGGGCAGGCTATTACAAAATCACTAACCAGAATCTCCTTTTCCTAAGTAGCATCGTTCGCTATGGAAGCTTGAAAATCTCGTGAGGAAAATGCACCAGAGAAGATCCAGTGTCTGCAGGGTCAGCACGGATTGTTCAGCTGATCAAAGACCAGAGAATCTTTAGCAGCGTTGAATGTGTTACCAGCAACTGCAATGGCTTCTTTGCAAAGGAAAGGACTGCAAGCAAGGGTGCTTAGCTCTGAAGAGGAGGAGAAACTGCAGAGAGACCAAGCTTTGGTGTCTGACTTTAAACAGCAAAAACTGGAAAAAGAGGCTCAGAAGAACTGGGACCTTTTCTACAAAAGAAACAGTACCAATTTTTTCAAGGACAGACACTGGACCACCAGAGAGTTTGAGGAGCTAAGATCATGTAGGGAGGTAGGCTGGGGTTTCTCCTGGCCCCTGCGCTATCTTTATTTGCAATGTGTAGAAGAGAGGTCCTTTATTACATGTAGAATGTGCTCCCAGCTGAGAACCTTGGGTGTCATTTCTCAGGAGCTGTCTACCTTGGTTTTTGTTGTTGTTGTTGTTGTTTTGGTTTTCCAAGACAGGGTTTCTCTGTGTAGTTTTGGTGCCTGTCCTGGATCTCGCTCTGTAGACCAGGCTGGCCTCGAACTCACAGAGATCCTCCTGGCTCTGCCTCCCAAGTGCTGGGATTAAAGGCATGCGCCACCACCACCTGGCCTACCTTGTTTTTTGAAACAGGGTCTCTCACTGGGACCTGGGACACACAGATTAGCTTGGGCTAGATGGCAGTACACCCCAGGGAGCCTTCTTAGCACAGAGATCCAAGCATACTTCGCCAAGACTAGCTTTTTATATGAGTGCCAGGGCTTGAACTCAGACCCTTGTAGCTGTATGACAGGCACTTTACTGATTGAACTAACAAAAATTTATGAAGCCCATCAAAATGTACCTAAGGAGAGTTCTGTTTGGTTTCAAGTAATTTTAGCAATTTCTGGGCTGTTTAATAGGAAAGAACTTTTTTTTTTTGTTGTTGTTGTTTTGTTTTTCGAGACAGGGTTTCTCTGTGAGCTTTGCGCCTTTCCTGGAGCTCACTTGGTAGCCCAGGCTGGCCTCGAACTCACAGAGATCCGCCTGCCTCTGCCTCCCGAGTGCTGGGATTAAAGGCGTGCGCCACCAACGCCTGGCTTTTTTTTTTTTTTTTTTTTTGGTTAGGAAAGAACTTTTAAGGTTTTCTTTTTAATTTATTTACTTTATTATCTTATGTGTATGAGTGTTTTGCCTGCATGTATGTCTGCACCACATGCATGTCTGTTGCCTCTGGAGGTCAGAAGAGGGCACCAGAGCCACTGAAACTGGAGTTACAGTTTGTAAGTTGCCATTTGGATGCAGGCAATCGAACCCGGGTCTTCTGGAAGAGCAGCACGTGCTCTTAACCACAGAGCCATCTCTCTAGCCCCTTAATGTTGTTTTCTACTTACTTAAAGCTAATCTGAAAGTTAGAAATATTAAATATTCAGAGTAAGCTTAATAGTAGTAGTTAATGAACTATTCACTATAACCCTTTTCTAAGAATTTTACATATGTTCTCCTAGTTAGGCTTCATAGCAACTCTATGAAGTCATTTTCAGGAAAAATGGAGGCACAGAGCTGTAGAAATTAGTTGCTCAAGGATAGAATACTGGGCAAAAGGAGTTGGGATTTGAGGCAGGAGGTTAGCCCCAGAGTGTCTGCACTGTACTAATGGCTGGTTTATTTTTTGCTGATGTTCTTAATACTAAACTGCCCGTGTTGGGTAATTATAAATGAGGTACCAGTGTTAGCTTTTCCTTACTAGTTCTGTTGTCTGTTATCAGCTTCATGAGGTTAGAGATGTTGTCTCTTGCATGCTAAACCTTTTAGCTTGGTGTGTTTCTTCATTATGCAAAAGTAATGTACTATAACTTTTGTGTTCTCATTCCTTAGTATGAAGGTCAAAAATTGACTTTGTTGGAAGCTGGATGTGGGGTTGGGAACTGTTTATTCCCACTTTTAGAAGAAGATTTGAATATCTTTGCCTATGCCTGTGATTTTTCTCCAAGGGCAGTTGACTACGTTAAGGTTGGTGCACCATATTCTGCTCTTTCTGATTCCTTAGACCATCTGTCTAATGCCAGTCCTCTTCTAGGAGCTTACCTGCTGTGGTCACCGTGTATGTCATTTTCTTTTGAATGTACATATGAAAACATTTTGATTCAAAGCAAAGCAAGAAGAATACTGAGCAGTGCCTCTGTGCTTCATTCATATCATTTGCTCTGTAGGTTTGTTTCTGATTGTCTGCATTAGAAATCAGGTTCATGTGACCAGTGCTGTGCCTGTGCTTCTCAAAACTCATGTGCACAGTCCTCTGTGATGACTGATGGAGGGGATAAAATCCCTTAGAAGAAGAGTGTGGAAATTTCATAGATAATACCACTTTCTTTTCAAAAGAAGATTATGCCAATAGATGTGTATATATTTTTTGGGGGGAGCAATGGTGGTTTCAAGACTGAGTTTCTCTGTGTAGCCCTGGCTGTCCTGGAACTCACTCTGTAGACCAGGCTGGCCTCAAACTCAGAGGTCCTCCTGCCTCTGATGGGATTAAAGGTGTGCACCACCACTGCCCGGCTGCCAATTTATAATATTACCAGTAATATAAAGGCACTCTTTCCTGTTTCCTCAATATTTTTTGTTTCTGCCAATCTTTGAGGGAAAAAGTCTCTGTTTTTATGTTTCTCATTACCAGAGATACTGCAGACTGAACTATGTAAATACACATACATTTCCTTCTGCCACGAGCTCCTTTCTTCTGCATGTGTTTATTGAGAGCTTACTAACTATATTCCAGTTGCTGTCCTAAGTGCTGGGGGTAAGCAGTGAACAGAAGCAAAGTCCCCACCTGTGCAGAACTTACATCACAGTAAGAATTATCTGTTCATAACTGTTGCCTGTTTTTCTGTTGACTTGTCATTTCTTACTTTTAGAATATATAGAATGTTATGATGCATATATTGCAAGCATCTCTTTTTGCCCATTCAACATTATTAATGGTAGCCTTCTCCTAACACAGGATTTAATTATGTCTTTTTTTTTTTTTTTTTTTTAATGTAGCCCAGGCCGAGGCAGGTGAAACTGTTGATCCTCCTGCCGTAGCCTCCCGAGTGCTGGGATTACAAGTGTGTGCCACCATACTTGGCAGTTATCAAATCTGTTAACCTTTTGCTTTTTGAGGTAATAAGGTTTTATGTGTAAGAATTATTTACTCCTGCCACTTAGATAATTGTTTATTGTTTTGTTATGTTTTTTAATCTGGAAAAAATCTGATCATACTTCGGTTAATTTCTTGAGGTCTTATTCTTTCTTCTCCCTCTAGGGAAGTCAGTTACAAGTACTTTATGCCATTGGCTGCTCCCACCATACACTTTCTCTCTCTCTCTCTCTCTCTCTCTCACACACACACACACACACACACACACACACACACACACTCTGTTAAATGTGGGGTTCCCTCTTTTAATTTTGTTTTCATTTTCAATTTATATTATTTCTATTGTCCTGTCATCAAGTTCACTGTTTCTAAGAGAGATATTCCTCTAATAAACTTATTTGAAAAATGATTTATTTCTGTTATGAATTTATTTAATTTATTTTATTTTGTAATTTTTTTTATTTTGGGCACTTATAGTTTAGTCTTTATAATTTCCATCCCTCACATTACCTATCTCACTTTTCATGTTATCTGTCTTTTAACATTTTAATGTTCTTTTAGATTTTTTAAGTTCTGTTTTTATATTAAATTATGTGTAGTATGTATATTTTTGCATGTGGGTATGTGCAAAGTGTGTCAGATCCCCTGTAGCTGGAGTTATTGGTAGTTACGATCTGCCATTGTGGTTAGTAGGAGTTGAACCAGGGTCCTCTGGAAGACAGCATTCGTTCTTTACCGCTGAGCCATCTCTCCAGCCTGTGGATTCAGTGCCCTCTGGCCTCTGAGGGCACCTGTATGCACATGTACATACATAAACATAAATAAAATGAATCTTTTTTAATACTAAATATTCCCACCCAGTAGCCTTGTATATTAATTTATTGAGATCCCTGTTTACACAATTAAAAAAAAACTTATTCTCCTCTATAATACTCATACTGGAGCCTACCAACCAACCAAAATGCTCCAGGAGTATACTTGTTAGAACGAAAGGTAGATTAGGATCTTTCATCTTTTATCTCTAGAGAAATCCGCCACATAAGAACTATGGGGGCATCCCAGTAGGGCGAAGTGGAAGAACTTCTCATAGAGTCTAGGCTCGTCGAGTATAACCAAAGGAGGGTTAGGAAGCAGCTGCCGACTTTGTATTATCCTTTTGGAGGAACAGGCCTCTGAAATGCTTGGTTTTAAATAAGTGGTAGACTATATTCTGCCCTCAGTTAAAAATAGTTTGCTGAAATGCTGCCTTGCTCCCTGTAGCAGTATTGAATATACTTCCCCAATAACAAGTGACCATTCTGTGTTGTAGAAAGTTATTTTAAGGTGTGTTACTTTTGTTTATGTTGCATTTGTTTAACTCTGTGAAGCTGTGTTACTGTGTCTGTCTAAAACACCTGATGATCTAATGAAGAACTGAACAGCCAATAGCAAGGCAGGAGAAAGGATAGGCAGGGCTGGCAGGCAGAGAGAATAAATAGAGGGAGAAAACTGGGAGGAGAGAGCTAGGAGCCAGAGAAGAAGGAAGACATCAGGGGCCAGCCACACAGCAAGCCATGGAGTAAGAGTAAGATTTACAGAAGTAAGAGAACAGGAAAAGCCAAGAGGCAAAAGGTAGATGGGATAATTTAATTTAAAGTTAAAGAAAGCTGGCAAAAAACAAGCCATGCTAAGGCCGGGCATTTATAATTAAGAATAAGCCTGTGTATGATTTATTTGGGAGCTGGGTGGCAGCCCCCCCCCCCAAAGATAAAAAGAGCAAAAAACAATTATATGTAGCAGTAAACAAGTTGAAATGGGATTTTTCTTCAGTGCTACATGTTCATACATGTATCAGCAGGGTGGTTAATTAAAATCCTAAGTTCTTTCTGGTTTTCCCCTTTCTAGCAAAATCCTTCATATAACACAGAGAGATGCAAAGTGTTCCAGTGTGACCTCACTAGAGATGACCTCCTTGACCATATCCCACCAGAGTCTGTGGACGCCGTCACGTTGATCTTTGTGCTCTCAGCTGTTCACCCTGAGAAGATGCACCTTGTCTTACTAAATGTCTACAAGGTTAGTGATTCGGCCGGCCGGGCGGTGGTGCGCACGCCTTTAATCCCAGCACTCGAGAGGCAGAGCCAGGTGGATCTCTGTGAGTTCAAGGCCAGCCTGATCTACAGAGTGAGATCCAGGACAGGCACCAAAACTATACAGAGAAACTCTGTCTCGGAAAAATAAAAATAGGAAGGAAAAAAAAAGGATAGTGATTTGATGTCTGTACTTGAGGGTTGGCCCCTCAGGCTCCCTTTGCTGCCTCCTCCTCTGTAAGGCTTGTGTACTGCAGTCCCAACATCTTCCCATTTTGAATGCGTAGACTGTGGCCAGTATAGGAGGAGGGATTCGCTGGCATAAAGCAGCCATGTAGCTCTGGGTTTGTGCAGTGCCATGGCTGCACTTCAGAACATGGCCAGCCCAGAGCAAGGAAGATGTTGCAGTTACCTGGGATCCATAAGGTGAGGGGACATGTGACTAGTGGAGAAGACAGTCAAAAGGCCTAGATTCTAAGCTGGGTTCACTACCAAGGCAAGTTCCTTCACCTCTCCAAGCCTGTTTCTATACCTGAAAAGTGTTGGGTATAGAAACTTCTGCTCATGAGATGGAAGCAGTCTTGAGGAAGATTGAGGAAGATGTATGATGGGTGCCAGGCACAGTGCTTACACTCTGCTAAGTGTCCTCGAAGCCAGCTATTGTTACATTACTACTACCGTCATTGTTCCTGTTAGGACGGCAGGACCTGAATGCTATGGCCACCAGGAGGCTGCTTTAATCCTACTGCTTTAGGCTGAGGTAGGAGGATTGCCATGAGTTCAAGGCCAGCCTCGCCTACATTGTGAATTCAAGATCAGCTTGAGCTATAGACTGAAAACAAGCCAGTGTGCTGGCATATACCTTCAGCCTCAAGAAGGTCAAGATTTCAAGATTGTTCTCATGTATAGAGCAAATTTGAAGCTGACCTAGGTTATTTTACACTATGTCACTAAAAGAAGAACTCAAAAAGCTTCACCTGTTAAGTCACATGATTCAAGACAAGTTATGGCACCTATCTCTGAGCCTCAGTTTCCTCTTAGTGCTAAAGCTGAGAATATGAATGATATCACTGCTTTGGAGAACCTCAGTGGGAGTATTCATGTAGACACTGTAGTCACCGTATCAGTTAACTCTTAAGAGTCAATGAAATCAGTCATTTAAAATGGTAAATTCCAGCCGGACGTTGGTGGCGCATGCCTTTAATCCCAGCACTCGGGAGGCAGAGACAGGCGGATCTCTGTGAGTTCCAGGCCAGCCTGGACTACAGAGGGAGCTCCAGGAAAGGCGCAAAACTACACAGAGAAACCCTGTCTTGAAAAAAAAACAAAAAAAAAACAAATTTAAAAAAATGGTAAATTCTGATAGGTATGGGGCACATGCTTATGTTTTCAGCACTCAGGAGGCTAAGGCAGGAGGATTCTCCATTTGAAGCCAGCCTGAGCTGTGTGGTAAGACAAAACACACATGTACACAAAGGAATCTTCTCAAGCATTTTAACTTAGAAACCTGAGCACTTATTTTTTATCACTCTCAATAGTCGTTGGTTTGAGTAGAGGACTTAGATTATCTTACATTGACGCACACAGTAGGGCTGCGGTTCTTTAAAGGGGGTGAGGGGCTTGGGCGTATCCCAGCCCTCACCAGGCATGTGAGAGGCCCTGCTTCAAACACTGATTTTTCTTTCTTTTTTTTTTTTTTTTTTTTTTTTTTTTTTTTTGGTTTTCCGAGACAGGGTTTCTCTGTGTAGCTTTGCGCCTTTCCTGGAACTCACTCTGTAGACCAGGCTGGCCTCGAACTCACAGAGATCCACCTGCCTCTGCCTCCCAAGTGCTGGGATTAAAGGCTTGTGCCACTACCACCTGGCTGGCCTTCAAACACTGATTTTTTAAAAAGTAGAATAGGAATTTAAAAACAATTAGAAAATAAACTGAGGGCAGATTATATTTTTACCCAGACTTTCATGGCAAAGGCTCACACCTAACTAAAAGCAGCTTGATCAACATTTATATATCAAGTCTTTTCAAATTGTTCAACTTTTTTTTTTTTTTTTTTTTTGGTTTTTTCGAGGCAGGGTTTCTCTGTGTAGTTTTGCACCTTTCCTGGAACTCGCTTTGGATACCAGGCTGGCCTCGAACTCACAGAGATCCGCCTGCCTCTGCCTCCCGAGTGCTGGGATTAAAGGCGTGCGCCACCACCGCCCGGCCAAATTGTTCAACTTTATTTAAAAAAAAAATTTTTTTTTGAGCCAGGCCTTTAATCCCAGCACTCAAGAGGTAGAGCCATGTGGATCTCTGTGAGTTCAAGGCCAGCCTGGTCTACAGAGCAATATCCAGGACAGCCTTTTGAAACAAAATCTTAACAATATACCTCTTCCAGGCTGGAACTTCATACATAGACTAGGTTAGCCTCAAACTCTGAACAGTCCTTCTGCCTCTGCCTCCTGACTATGGGGATTACACTCATGTGCCACCATGCTGATGAAACGTTTGACTTTATATAGAAATTGTAAGCTTCTTACTCATGTTCATATGTCATTGTTACAGTCTCTCTTTTTTAAAATTAATAAACTTGGGTCTTGCTCTGTACTCCAAGGAAGCCTCGGTTGCCCTGCCTCAGCCTCCTGAGCAGTCGGACTGCAGGAGTTCAGCACAACACTTAGCGTCATCTGCCCTCTTGCTTCTCAGCTTTGTCACACTGTAGCCCAGGCTGACCGAAAACTTAAACTTGTGCTGCAGCTTTCAAGTGCTGGGATTACAGGCATGAACTCTTCACCCAGCACTTTCTCTCTTTTAAGATTGTCTGTGTGCGAGTATGCCTTATGTATGTGGATGCTCATGGAGGCCAGGAGAGGGTGTCAGATCCCCTGGAACTGGAGTTACAGGTG
This sequence comes from Peromyscus nudipes, assembly GCA_902168325.1. Taxonomy (NCBI): domain Eukaryota; kingdom Metazoa; phylum Chordata; class Mammalia; order Rodentia; family Cricetidae; genus Peromyscus; species Peromyscus nudipes. The sequence continues at coordinate 33,120 of CABHPH010139903.1, forward strand.
ATTGAGAGTAGCCTGATGAGTATGTTGAGAACTGAACTAAGGTCCAGAAAGACAGCAAATGCTCGCTAGGCCCCACTCAGCACCTTAGTTAAAATATGTAATTTAGTTGAAAATCCACAGGTATAAGTAAGTTTGAAAAGAAAGATGAGTGATGCGTATACAGCATAGAGGGTGGGGCAGTTAAGTACCAGAGTATACAGACTGATTTTAGAGGAAAGAGAGGGCAGCCAGCGAGTTGAAAATGATGCTGGATAAAAGAGTGTCACTTGGCAGTGTGTATTAATGCTTCAACCTTGTTTTGTTTTGATTTTGATTTTATGTGTATTTGCCTATGTGTATATATGTGCACCGTGTGCATGCCTGGTGCCTAAGGAGGTCAGAAAAAGGGCGTCAGGTCCCCTGGAACTAGAATTATGGGTGGTTGTGAACCACCATGTGGGTGCTGGGAATTAAACCCAGGTCTTCTGCAAGAGCAACCAGTGTTCCCACTGAGCCATCTCTTTAGCCCTTAACCCTAGTTTTAAATGTTATATGCAATGAGATAAAGGTTTCAAAACTTTGGAAAACTGTTAGGGAATTATTCTCCTCCAAAGTAGTATATTTTAAAATGTATACTTTTATGTATACCACACTGTAGCTGGGGGTTTCTGTCCCACAAGCCCACTCCCAAATAACCACTCAGAGACTTATTAATTATAAATGCTCAGCCAATAGCTTAAGCTTGTTACTAACAAGTTCTTTTAAATTAACCCATATTTCTTACCTACACTTTACCACGTGACAGTATTTTTTTTTAGCATACCCTGTTTATCTCCTGCTTTCTCTGCATCTGGCTGGCGACTCCACCCTACTTCCTAGTATTCTCTCAGTCTGGCTCGCCTGCCTAACCTCTTCCTTCATAGCTGTTGGCCAATTAGCTCTTTTATTAAACCAATGAGTGTAATACATATTCACAGTGTGTAGGAGTCCAGCTCTGACCTTTCGAAGGGTTCTTGGGGGGAGAAGAGGGGAATGAGGAAGTATTGAATAGGAATATAGACGTAGCCAAAGAGAAAGATGAGACATAGGATAGCTTTGGGAGGGCCTTGGGTCAATACCCAGCTGCCTCAAGGTTTATTCTAATGGGCTTTTTATGCACTGCGAAGGGGAGAGGCAAAAGACCTCCCCTTTCAAGATCAAAGCACAACGTGCAGCCAAGTGTAGACCTTTCAAAACACCTGGTAACCACACCCCTACCCAAATCATCCTGTTATGCAGCCCTGCTGGGTAAAGCAAACTCCAATTCTGACCTTGAGTAAGGACTTACTAGGGAGCCTTTGTGGGCCCCTACAACAGTGTACAAAAGGATTATTCCACAGCACCACACTGGTTTATCTCTGCCTGTGAGTTTCACAAAGTTTTCTTTTGTTTCTCCTCAACTCCATTCTGTCCCTGGATATCTGAGCGGGTGAGAACCCAGAATATGCCCACAAATGGACATGGGACTTAAGCTAGAGAGAAAAAAGGCACCAAAGAAAAGATGAGCATATTACCTGATTTAGGCCCAGGTGAGAGTGAAGGATTACTAGAAATAGGTGATGAGAAAAAAAGAGAGAGCATGCTAAGAAAGACAGGGACAGAGAGTGGCTTGCCTGGCATTGCATGGATGGGCTGCTCTACTTCTGCGTGTTGCCAGAGCAGTAAGACTTCACTCTGGGAATAAGTGGTTCCCAGATAGGTGGAGGAGAGAGAAGCCGAAGGAAGGCCAGCAAGATGGCTCAGTGAGTAAAAATGCTTGCCACTGAGTCTGAAAGTTTGAAGAGCGGCTAGCTTGGTATGAACAGTGAGAGACCAGCTCCTGAGGTTGCCCTCTGATTCTCATACACATGCCTACATTCAAGCACAGGAACATGTGCGTACACACGTGTATACACACACACACACACACCAGCACAATTGGAAGGATAATCTACTTGTCTCCTGAAATTAGCTAGGATTAAAAATAGAATAAGGCCGGGTGGTAGTGGCACACGCCTTTAATCCCAGTACTCAGGAGGCAGAGCCAGGTGGATCTCTGTGAGTTCGAGACCAACCTGGTCTACAGAGTGAGATCCAGGACAGGCACCAAAGCTACACAGAGAAACCCTGTCTCGGGAAAAAAAAAAAAAAAATAGAATAGCATTTAGAGTAAGACAAGACAGAAGGTACAGTCCTTGAAGAGTGCAGGCAAGTAACCCTGGAATGAACAGGCAAGAGTAACAGGATAGTAAGTGATTTGTCTGCTGACAGGGAAAGGGAGAGGAAGTATAGAGAGGAGGAAGGATGCACAGGACGTGGCAGGGATGACACCAAGCCCTGTGAGTGATGGGAGAAAGCACAACCTGGCTTGGAGGGAAAACTGGCCTCCATAGATACCAGGTTTCTGTGAGAGCAGAGCATGAAAGAAAGGAATGTTCAGAGGCAGATGGATCTCTGTGAGTTTGAGGCCAGTCTCTATAGTGAGTTCAAGCCACCCACGGCTGCATTGTGAAACCCTGCCTAAAAAATTTTTTAATTGCAAAAAGAACTGTACCATGATACAAGAATATTTATGATTTTCATTAGTTACCATCCAAATTCTTTCTTTTTTTTCTTTTTTCTTTTGGAGCTGAGGATCGAACCCAGGGCCTTGTGCTTGCTAGGCAAGCGCTCTACCACTGAGCTAAATCCCCAACCCCCAAATTCTTAATGTAGTACACAGCTTTCATAATTAAAGGAATGCAACATTCCCATGAGAAGAAGTAGCAATAAAGGTGAACCTTGATTTTTTTTTTTTTTCCACTTGAAATTTACAGCCCTCTGAGCTCTAACTTTACACCTTTTGGACCTGTGAACTCTAGATAAAGAATTTCTTTTGGTGGGTAGAGGGCAGGAGGGGCGAGGAACCAATGGGCAGGTAATGGGTCATTGGTGTTCATCTAGCCTGAAAGCAGCAGATTCCACTTAGAGTTCACAGCTTACGGGTGTTGTCTATGCTTTTCACCCTCCCAAGCTTTAGTGTTCATGAGCTAAGTGCCCCGATTTTAAGTATACAATTGGAGGCTTTTACTTGTGCTTTTAATGAGTATACCACCTAGACACAGAATGCCTCCAGTATCTCTGAGTTCCCTAATGCCCCCAACTCTCTCTTCACAGATCAGCCTCTTCGGAACTTTTTATAGAAATAAATAGTATGTCACCTATATTTTAGTAGGTATGACGTGTCACATTTGTAAAAAATTTTCTTGCGCTGTCCCAGGGCACAATTTCTTTTAGTGACAAATTCTATTTGAGTATGCCTCCTATTTTTAGTCTCCATTAGAGATCTTTTTTCAGCCAAGCCACAGTGACTTTCTAGCCCAGTCTGATTACTCTCTCACTGCCATTATGGTGATTGGCTGCTTAATTTAAAATTGTGTGTTTTGTTGGGAAAGTACTAGAGAAAGAAGCCGTCTTCAGGCTCTGCTGACAGGACACCAGCAGCCTAGGTGAAGCCCAGAGTGAACAGTCCAGGGCATAAGCTTCCTGCCATAGATCTCATTACTCTATGGCGCCAACACCAGGCAGGCTTCTGAAGTCACAGAATTTAATTTGAAAAGCAACCAAGAAGTTGAATTCTCTCATTTCCTAAACAGAATGATGATCTGCAGGAGAACACTGGAGTTTGGGTCTCCTTTGTGCCACTCACTTGCCCTTACGATCTCAACAAGTAACTTATTACGTTTATTCTGGGTCTTACTGAAAAATGGGCAGAGTGATGGCTCACCAGCTCCTTTTGGGGCTCAAAGGCAGGACAATACATGACACAGGAATGTGCTGAACTACATAGTGCTGTGAGCAGAGAAGGCATTGGGCGACTCAGCGAATTGAGGGAAAGCTGGGATGTGAGCACAGATGCCCATCTGTCTCAGGGAGTGCCCTTCTCACTGCCTCACACAGCCTTTCCTTCCTTCTGAAATGAAGATCGAGTCACCTGTGAATGAAATTTATCAACTGTTTTTCTTTGCACCATTGGTGTGGTGACAGACACCTATAATCGCAGCACCCAGGAAACTAAGGCAGGAGAATTTCTACAAGTTCAAGATCAGCCTGGGCTACATAGCAATTAGTTACCAGCCAAGCCAAGGCTTGTTGTGTATATATATATACACACAAGACCCTATCTCAAAAACCATAGCGGGCTGGGGGAGGATATGACTATGCAAGTGCATCAGCACACACTTTTCCAAAGGAGACAAAACCTGTCACAAAAGGTGGCATCTGTCATGCTCCGTGAGGTGGTGTGGGTCTGTGGAACACCTGCCTCTTAGGCTGTAGAGGAAATGTGTGCACACTGTCTGCAGCACAGCCTCTGAAGAAAGGATGGCTTTCCTTATTCTTCCTACGGTGCAGACTTCCTGATATACAGAACAGATGGTCAGGCCAGAGCCCAGCACCTGAGAAGAGGGGGTCAGTGTTGGGACCCAGTAGGGAATCTCACAGAAGCCCTGCAGAGGTAATTGTCACAAGCAGATATCTGGAAACTCAGTCTAATGAAGGAGATGGCTCATGCCTTGTAGAAGGCAGGTATGTCTTATGTGGTTACTTTTATGTGGGGTCTGAAACTGTACTGTGGTCCATTACATCCAAAAAATGACTTCTAAGACACTTTATATTTTATTTTTGTTTTTTCTGAGACAGGGTCCCCTTGCTATGTAGCCCTGGTGAGCCAGGTACTCACTATGTAAGCCAGTCTCAAACTCAGAATGATGCTCCTGCCTCAGCCTCGTGAGTACTGGGATTACAGGTGTGTACCACTACACCTAACATGTTTTAAAAGCAACCATTCGCCGGGTGTTGGTGGCGCACGCCTTTAATCCCAGCACTTGGGAGGCAGAGCTAGGCGGATCTCTGTGAGTTCGAGGCCAGCCTGGGCTACCAAGTGAGCTCCAGGAAAGGCGCAAAGCTACACAGAGAAACCCTGTCTCGAAAAAACAAAAAACAAAAAAAAACAAAAAAAAAAAACAAAAAGCAACCATTCATATTAAAAGTATTTTATATGCCTACTTTCATAACTACCACAGGTCTGTTTTAATTCCTAACGTCATTAGATTGTATTTTATTTGACTAGGTTCCTCTGAGTTATATGCAACCTGCTTTACTTTTGTAGGTATTAAAACCAGGCAGAAGTGTCTTATTCCGTGACTATGGGCTGCATGACCATGCCATGCTTAGGTTTAAAGCTGGAAGCAAACTTGGAGAAAATTTTTATGTCAGACAAGATGGAACCAGATCCTATTTTTTTACTGATGGTAAGAGGAATGGAGTATCTCCTTAGTGTTTCATTCTCTGACTCTGCTCACTTGACTGTCATCAGTAGGGTCCTGCTTGGGCAGCTATGTGGCCATGCTAACACAGGTCCCAAGTTCTTAGAATAAGCCCTGATGCACACCACTTTCCCAGTACTTGCTGAGACATAGACCCAGCTCTGGCCTGTGGGGAGCTTGAAGGCCTCTGCTGATGGTAGCTAGTGAGTGAGCCTGGGAGAGTAGACAGGCCTCAGACATGTCACATGGTGCTCAGCATGGTGACTGAGCTTACTTTCCCAGACCAAAGGCAAAAGTCCTTCTTGAATAAAAGTGATTGGATCTATTTTCAAGTAGACAAATTTGCTATCAAAGAATACTGAGAATGTAGCTCAGTTGGTAGAGTGCTGACCTAGCATGGGTCACATTCTGGGTTCAGTCGCCCGCACTGCATAAACTGGGGTGGTCACATACAAGTCTTAGACCCCAGCAATCCAGAGGCAGAAGCAGGACGATCAAGAGTTAAAAGTCCAGCTGCAGAAATGATTCAGCAGTTCAGAGCACTTGTGCTTGCTGAGAACTGGTTCTGTTCCCCACACCCACATGGTGGCTCAACCTTGTAAGTGTAGTTCCTGGGGATGGGGACCAAACACCTGCTCTGACCCATGTGGGCACCAGGTGTGCACATGGTGCACATACTTCATGCAGGCAAACACTCAAACAGAAAATAAACAATAGTTCAAGGTCCTTCTCACCCTCAGCTAGTTCCTGGGCTACATGAGACCTTGTCTCGAAAAATGGTTGTAACTAGGAGGATGGCTGAGTAAAGTTTGCTGCAGCCCCCCAGCACCCACGTGAAAAGCCAAGTGTGGTAGTATGTCCCTGTAATCCTGATGCTGGGAAGGCGAGAGAGTAAAAATCTCTAGAGCCTACTGGTCAACTGGTTTTGTTGGAAATGCCAGGTTGGTGAGAAATCTTGTCTCAAAAAGTATGGTAGACAAGGACAGCCAGGCCTATATAAAAGTGAACCTGTCTCAACAAAAAAAAAAAAAAAAAAAAAAAAAGGTTAAGGGCACTGTTTGCTCTTCCAGAGGACCTGGGTTTGAATCCCAGCAGCCACATAGCAGCTCACAAATGAGGTCTGTAACTTCATTTCCAGAGGCTCTTTGGACCTCTGTGGGCACCAGGCATGCATGTGATACAAATACAGACAAAAGGTCCGTGAACATAAATAAAAACATACATTTTTTTAAAGTGGAGAATATAATAGAAGAAACATTGACCTCTAGCCTCTTTATATATGTGTGTGTTATTGCACACAAATGCATATACACATGAACACATAACATATGCCACATCAAGATAATAATAGAAAATACTTTAAAAGGCCTTTTGGATCAGTAAATGCCAAATATCTTTTCAATTTTTAAGTGTTTCAAACATTGGTTTTAGGTCTACCTAGTAATCTGGAGTAAAAGATCCTTTATCTTTTTCTAGCTCTGTGGGTTTGGAGGGGTTTGCTCGTTTTGGAATGCTAAGGCTTGAACCCAGAGCTTCAAGCATGCTCGGTGAGTGTTTTGCCCTCAGCTGTATCCCTAGTTCTTTTACTTTTTGGTTGTAGGGTTAGGGTGTTTGTTCGTTTGTTTTTAGGTTTTTTGATTTTTATTTTATATGTATATTTTCTGCCTGTATTGTGAGTATGTGCACCATGCATGTGCCTGGGGTGTATGGAGGTCAGAAGAGGGTGTCATCCCCTGGGCCTGAAGTCATGGATAGTTGTGAGCCACCGCAGAAACTGAACCTGAGTCTTCTGCAAGAACAACAGGTGCTCTTAACTGCTGAACCATCTCTCTGGCTCCATATTTTTTAGGTTTTTGAAACAAAATCTCCATCTGTAGCCCAGGCTGTCCTTAACCTTACAGCAGTTCTGTCTTTGCCTCATAGGTATATGCCACCCAACTTACATTTCATTTCTTGAAATACTGTTTTAGATATTAAACTAAACAATGGGTGTTTACAGTTAACTATCTAGTGTCGGGTGAAAATGAAGACTGTAAGGTTTCTGACATGGCGCATCTGGACAAACCCATTAGAAGTCATCAGGAAGCCCCAGTGGTATCTGCACAGTGCTCCAGAACACAGCCTGTGCAGTAACGCCTGAGGAGGACTGCATGTGTGCTCTTGGTTCTGCTCATTTACTCCATTTATCTGTGTGATGTTTTGCTGGGGTGAAGTTATCTTCAGGCTGTCACACCACCAGGTGATTCCCCCCAATCCTGGGCACAGATATCCTTCCTTTCTGTAAACAAGTTGAGTGTGTGCAGTCTTCTCCATAGCTAGCCTGGGCGTTGTTTCTTTCCAGTCAGACTTTTGTATTTGCTGACACATGAACAAGCCAAGGTAGGTACATCTTTGTTGATGCTTTAATTGGAGGGTTCTGCTCGGGTCTCAAGACCATGAGAAGTAGGGATGTGTTTGTTTTTAAAACAGAAAGAGCGAATGAGTGAAGGGAGAGAAAGAAAGCCTGGCCTGCTAGCACAGGCCTGTATACCCAGCACTGGGAAGCTGGGGCAGAAGCATTAAAAATCTCAGGCCAGCCAGAGATGTAAAGTACAATCTTGTCTCAAGAGGGGAAAAAATCAAAGAAAAGTCTAAAAACAAATGAAAAAGTTTAGCATTGAAGTTTTTATTACAGAAAAAAAACAAAACCTCTATAGTCCGTCTCAGTCCTCACCCCTCAGAGCTCACCACTGCTTGCCTTCTAGAATTCCTGGCGCAGCTCTTTGTGGACGCAGGTTACGAAGAAGTGGCAAATGAGTATGTGTTTCGAGAAACAGTGAATAAAAAGGAAGGCCTGTGTGTGCCACGAGTTTTCCTTCAGAGCAAGTTCCGGAAGCCTCCACGGGACCCAGACCCCACCTCTGACTCTGCTTCACTTGGAAGAGAAGAGTTTTAAACTAACACAGATTTTTGTATTCTGAATTTTTAAATTACATGTGTAATTTTTGTATTAAAAACAAGTGGGGACTAGGGAGATGGCTTAGCAGTTAAAGTGTTAGCTGTGCAAGCCTGACCACCCAAGTGTGACCCCAGGAATCTGTCTAGGAAAACAAAGATGGGGGGCTGGAGAGATGGCTCAGTGGTCAAGAGCACTGGCTGCTCTTGCAGATCACCTGGGTTCGATTCCCAGCACCCACATGGCAGCTTACAGCCATCTGCAACTCCAGTCCCAGGGGATCGATGGGAATGGAGTGCCCTGTTCTGGCCTCTTCAGGGGGTACACAGACATACGTGCAGGCAAAACACCCAAATTAAAGAAAACAAATCCAGGTTTGGCAGTTTGAATCCATAACCCCAGCACTCCTACCTCAAGAGGAGCAGAGGTAAGAATCATCTGGACGCTCCAGGACCAGCCAGCCAGGAGTGTGCAGAGAAGAGACAAGAGACCTGGCCTCAGAAGGGGAGGGTGAGAACCGACTCCTGGGACTTGCTCTCTGCCCTCCACATGTGCACAAATGGATAAATGAACAGTGAGTGTATGTGTGTGTGCACATAGAAAAAACGAAAGTTAAGTCGATCCTGAAAGTCAAGTCCTGTGGTTTATCTGTGCCGTACAATTCTCTTTCCACAAAGGAAAGCAAGGAGCCAAGCGTGCAGATACACAAAATAGGTGTGCAAATCAAGCATTTGATAATAAATACATTAAAGACAATTCTTCAGTCTTACCATTTATTAAAGAAAAAAAGAAAATTTATATACTAATCAGGTGGGTATGCTTGTTTATTTTTACATAAAAAATTAAATCTTGAGCAGGGTGTAGTGACACATGCCTTTAATCCCAGCATTCAGGAGGCAGAGGCAGTTGGATCTCTATGAGTTCAAGGCCAGCATGGTCTATTTCCAGAACAGCCAGGGTTACAGAGAAACCCTGTCTTGACAACCCCTCCCCCCCCAAAAAAAAAGAAGAGAAAAAGAAGCAAAAGTCAGCAACTTACTGGTTTTTTTGTTTGGGGGGTGTGAGTGTGATGTATATATATGTGTGTGATGTGAATGTATGATGTGTATATATGTGTGTGTGATGTATATGTATGTATGACGTATATGTGTGTGGTGTGTGTGTGTGTGTGTGCGCGCGCGCAGGTGTGGGTGTCATCCTCTTTCACTCGACCTTATATCCTGGAAACAGTCACTTGCTGAACCAGGAGCTTGTCATCTGGCTAGGCTGGCCAGTCACTGGGCTCTCAGGATCCACGGTCTCCTCCTCCCAGTGCTGGTGTCATAGGGTCATGTGGCCACACCCAACTTTTTTACATGGATGCTGGAGATTTGACCCCGAGTCCTTGTGCTTTCATTCTTAAGCTCTAGGCCCTTTAAATAGTAAATTTTTAAATTTCTGTTTCCAGGTGTTTTGTCTGCAGGTATGGCTATACTACATTCATGCCTGGTTCCCATGGAAGCCAGATGGTATCAGACCCCCGGAACGGAAGTTACAGACTGTTGAGTC
>CABHPH010139904.1:0-15422 GCA_902168325.1 Peromyscus nudipes
CCCACATTCCCAAGGTAATTCTGAGTGCATACAACTATCACTAAGAAAACTGCCTGCCATGGGATTTTCTCCCATGGTTCTTTGCAAGCTTGCTGGGGGACTAGAAACACTTCTGGATCACCATGCCCTCCATAGCTGACATTGCCAGGTGCATACGACTCTTCAAGGGAAAAGAAAAAGAATTTTTTAAAATTAATGTTTTATCACCCCAGATAGTTTTCTCTATGACATTTTCATGCATATATTGTTTAGTGTGTGTTTGGTGTATGTGTTCACATGTGTGGAGCACACACATACATGTCGTATACTGCCACTGGAGACTGCAGAGAAGCTGTCATGGCCACTCAGATTTTATGTGGGTACTGGTGATCCAACCCCCAATTCCCAGACTTATGTACTAAGCATTTATCTACTGAGCCATTTCTCTAGTCCCTTTACTATCATTATTCCATCTCCCCCTCTTTCAACTATTTTATGTAAAGGGTTTTCAGCCGTTCTATACTTGACCTTAGCCAAAAGGCTAAGAAGCAATAGAGAAACGTTGGCCGTATTAAAAGAAGACAGCAAAGTTCCCAAGATGTATACATGGCACCGCAAGCTTCTGAAAGGGTGGATATAAAAGGGGAGGGGCGTCCAACTAGACTTTGCCATTACTTCAACTTAATTAAACCTGAAAATGTACTTTGCTTCTAAAAGAGCTGCTTATCTGGTCACCAGAGTACCCCATGTCCCCTTCCTACTAATTTTGTAAACAGCTGCAAGTGCAAAGCTTACAAATACCAAAGGACACAAGGAACAAGATCTATGGACGAGAATAATACAGAAGACGCTGTCCTTGTGTGTGTCCCATGGCTCCTCCGGGACGAGCACTCTGTAGGGGCATGTGGTGGTGAGAAGAGGGGAGGGAGGAAGTACAACCTTCACCTGACTCTAGACACCACTGATCACACTGCTGAGCGTCACTGAAGACGGTCAATGGTGGCTCAAAGGGCAAACACCCCAAACTGTCCATTATTTGATGAAAGACCGAGTAAGATGTGATATATTCATCCACTGACACTATCCCACCCCAAAGGGAAGCAGCACTGCATAGACTGCAGCGTTCATGGGCCCTGACAGCAGCAGCTGAGTACAGCAGCCAGACACATGCTTCCCAAGTCCATTTAGATGATACCCAGGACAGGCTCAATATCAAGAGTGAAAGCAGATTAGAGGCTGCCAAGGGCAGAAAGGAGGAGAGGAGTGGGAAGTGACACTCATGGGTGTCAGAGTTCTCTGGAGGACAGTAAAAATATTCTGGAATTAGAGGCATTACTTACACAGTCTTTGAACACACTACAAGAACCAATGAACTGTACAGTTTAAAATGATGAGTTTTATGGTGTGTGAATTATACCACCATTTGTGGAAGAAGAAGAAAGCCTTCTTCAATCCAGTACTTCTGCTGTCTGGGTCTCTCTGCGCAGGAGTCCTGGTGTGCCATCCTTCAGTGCTGCCTTCTGTGAGATGAAGAGGACTTAAGTCCTCACACATATGAGGAAGGAAGGGGACAGGCAGGCCCCGAACTCCCAGTATAATCACTGGAACTGAAGCTAACTCAAGGCTTGGCCACAGTCTTGCTATGACTCCCCCCACTCATCTAGGAACAGAAGATGCCATGACTCTCCTGTTTAATGGGAATTCTCCTAGAGGGTGAACTGCAGCATCCCCACAATTCTAAACATTTGGCTAGTACATTTTTAGGGATAAACTGTGGGACTGGAGAGATGGCTCAGTAGTTAAGAGTACTTGTAGTTCTTGCAAAGGACCTGAGTTCAGTTGCTAGCACCCACATGGTGGCTCACAACCATCTGTAACTCCAGTTCTAGGAGATCCAATGCCTTCTTCTGGCATCTGAGGGTACCAAGCACTCACATAGTACATGTATATATATGAAGGCAAAGCATTCATACACATAAAATAAATGGATCTAAAAAATTTGTAAAGCGCTATCAATTCTTACCACTCTGCATTTCACAGCAGCAATTGTGCTCGACTACAAAATGGCAGAGGTGCTCCAGAACCAGTAGTCAGGGCTGGAGACATGTCTCGGTGAGTAAAGGCACTTGCCACATGAAGCCAGGAGTGACAGGATGCATCTGTAACCTTAGCGTTACCATAGGGAGATGGAAGGTGGCGACAGACATTCCCTGAAAGTTTAGAAGCCTAGGCTAGCCTGGCGCACACAGGTGCAAACAAGAGACTCTTTGAAACAGTGGAAGGCAGGACTGCCCTATGAGAAATCAATACTTAATCATTTAAAATAATCAGTTCTGATTTTTAAAATCTCTTTGAAAAGTTGTTACCATGTTTGACTATGTCACCAGTATGGAGTGGAAGCCAGAATCCTTCCGTTATACAAAATACAAGATTCATCCATAGGTCTAGATCAACAGTGAATAGTGATGGCTTCACTTAATCTGCCACTTGGGACTCTAAGTATCTTAAATTTGCTTGGCATTACCAAACTGTCTATATCTGATTTTCTTCTAGAAAGAATGTTTACTAGAAGAAATTTGCTTAAGAATTCAGATTTTTCAGTTTCTGGACATAAGGTATCTTATCCTAAACAGTATCTTAAGGGGAAATGATAATTCCATAGAGGACGATCACACCACACACAGCTCACAAGGAAGTAGGTTAAAAACATCAGATAAACCAGGTGGTGGTGGTGGCGGTGGCGGCAGCGCACGCCTTTAATCCCAGCACTCAGGAGGCAGAGGCAAGCGGATCTCTGTGAGTTACAGGCCAGCCTGGTCTACAAAGCAAGTTCCAGAAGAGCCAGGACTGTTATATAGAGAAACCTTGTCTCAGGAAAAAAAAAAAAAAAAAGTCAGATGAACAGGCAGTGGTGGTGCACACCCTTGATCCCAGCACTCAGGAGGCAGAGGAAGGTGGATCTCTGAGTTTGAGGTCAGCCTGGTCTGCAGAGTGAGTTCCAGGGCAGCCAGGGCTACACAGAGAAACCCTGTGTCAAAAAACAACAACAAAGTCAGAAGAATATACAAGTACAGGGTTGAACAGCATTCCCGGGTAACAGTTCTGTGTGAATACAGGACTTAGGAAGAAAAGGCAACACAAGCGTGTGAATCCTGTTATGTTGCCTACACTAGCCTCGAACTCATAGTCCCCCTGTCTTAGTTCAGAGTGCTGGGATCTCAGTATGTGCTACCCCACCTGATTTTATGAGCTCTTTTTCAAAAGAAGCCATGGGAGGAAGGATCTATAAGTGGGCAGAACCTGTAAACTAGGGTAACAAAGTGTACTACTGGCTATTGGGTTCTCTCTCAGCTCTAGTGTTACCCTTCTCGATTCATCAATTCAGAAATAGACAATATATAATATTTTACCATCTGGTACATTTACTATTATGCATGAGAGGAGATGCTTAAATAAGATGCCCAAACAAAATGCTCATAGATACATAATTTACAGACAAGGCTATACATTAGAACTGATCATCACTCTTGGTGAGACCAACCCTGGCACAGTCGGTAAGAACAATGCACGTCTCCTAGGTGCTGCATTACTCAGGTCACAGCTTGTGCATCCAGGCCATCACATTGTCAACCCTTGTTCAAAGGAAGGAAGGCGTATCTCACATCTCTGCACAGTCCGTTCAATTTTGGTCAATATTTTGCTTTCCTATTAATGACTTACCAAAATTATTTATAATAATGAAAATGGACCCACTGGAGTTTCCTATTCTTCCTATTACCATTTGGGAACATTCAAACAAAAGGGAAGTGGGGAGACAAGCCCAGAACAGCCACGAATGTATATCAAATAATCACAGTATAGACTCCTATGCTATGAGAAGACGAACACCCGAAAACGCTTCAAAGACATCCTCCCGTATAAGTGATGCCTGCGATACTTTCAAATGCAATTTCCCAAATAACTAGTGAGGAAGCCCTTGTTCCCAGGCCCTAGCCCTTCATTTTCTAAGACAATGAAAATCAACACAGTGTTCTACATCGTCACTTAAAATAACAACAAGCTTTCAAGCTATTATTACCAAACTCTTAGGAAAACTTAATGCCTTGAAAAAAATGATTCCTCTATTAAAGAGAAGCTGAACGAATGCAATTGTCACTAAAGGAGAAAATTTATGGACTGTCTTATTTCCACTTCCCTGAAAAGCTCGTGTGTGCACACGCGCGCGCGCACACACACACACACACACACACACACACAGAGCTTAGCCAACAAGGGATGACCATCAGGGCCTTCACTGTGCTATAATTAAAAGCCAAATACCTGAGCTGCTTTAAGAACTCCACATCAGAGTTGCTGTTGATCAGCTTGATGAACTCCTCGTAGGAAGGAGCGTATGTGTAGGCTCTCTTGTGGTGTTCATTCATCTGCTCTCTGTACTCCAGCTGGGCCAGGAGCATTTGGTTAATGTAATCCGGATTACTCAGCAATTCCACTACTGGCTTCAAGACTAGAAAAAGAGGAGAAAGTGCCACTGAAATTTTTATTCTTCTTGAAGGAAACAGATTCCATATCACATAACTGAAATGGATGTGGGAAACATTTTCCACTAGCCAAATGGGGGAAATTATCATAATTTCAATATTTAAAAATATGTATGTGTGTATACATGCATGTACACACATAGGACTGCTCAGCCCTCTGTATATCCCTCTGCATAATTTAATGTATGGTATAATCTGTGCTCTTTTAATAAGTGATTGAGAAGAACAGTGGAAAGAAGTCTTTGGGAACTCACACGGCTAAGAAAACTGTCAAAACTAAGGACGCTGATTTTCCTCACTTTTTTGTACGGTTCATTATGTCTGGACCAGTTTAGTCTACCAACAGACAGCTGTCAACATTCCCAACTATTCAAAGCAGATGTTGGGGAGGAAGTTCTTTAAGTCGAAAACACCCTTACAAACCTATCCTACTATGTTTAGAGTGCCCCTGTCTGTGGTTAGCATTTCAGCTGATGGGCAAAGATAAAGGAGGTAGATAATAATAATTATTATTCTTATTATCTCTGGAGAAAGGAGATATTCAACCACTGCATTTCTCTTACTTAAGAGTCTTACTTAGGGAGCATTTGTCTTAAGTCATGTTTTCTTCCATTTGCCTTCATCCACCCCACCCACCTTGTAGTGAATGTATGTGTGCATACAGAGGTCAGAGGTCAGCATTTAGTGTCCTCTAGCACTCTCCACCCAACGACTTGGTGAGACAAAGTCTCACTGAACCTGGAGCTCAGTTTTGGCTACACGGGCTGGCCAGCAGGCCCCCAGGACCCACTGCCTCTGTGCTGTGCCGAGCACTGGGGCTGCAGAAGTGTGCCGCCACACCTGCTTTTACAAACTCCAGTCCTCACGCTGGCGCAGCAAGCGTTTACCACTGAGCCACCTCCGTGCCCCCCTTCCATTTTTTATTCTGGTTAACTACTTATCTGTACAATTAACTTTAAATGTTTCTTACTGTGTTATAGCATAGTAATTATTGTTTATGAAAGTTCACGAAAGCGGCATACCATTGAAACTTACAGAAAAAGCACAAGTAAATGCTAATCAGAGTCGCTGTGCATGCTTTGTGGGGATCCCTTCCTTAAATGTATACACTGCTGGCCTGAACTGAAAAACTTCTCTAAATGAGTGCTTCTCAATGCAGAGATGAAGAGTGGTCAAAATTAATTAACTTTTAAAGTTTATCACAAATGACCAAAGCCTGTATGTAATAATTAAACTTGAAATGTCTAAAATTCCTTACAACCCACATGCTCCAAAATATGTAAGATCTGCACAAATGTTATATGAAATATAATGACAGTATACAGCACATTGGTTTGCACACACCACACTAGTGGTGTGAATTTCATAAATCTACCTTTCGTTGTGAGAATTTCTGAGAGCATTATACGTAAGCTGAGAGACTGGCTATCCTTCGAAGGGAGAAGACAAAACACCAGGACCCGAGAACACATCTGAAGGAACCGAACTTCATCACGGGAGTTCTTCAAGCATGAGTGCAGCACAAAAGGCCTTGGCTGTTCTTCATGTCTAAAAGGATAAATAACCAAATAAATAAATGGAAGGAAATTTCCAGAAACAATTCAATTATACATCATTAGGTAAAAAATATTCCAAATGAGTGACACATTGGCTTTAGTAACTGCTGCCTCCTCAGAAATTCCAATAATCAATATTCTTATGGAACATGAAGTATCTGGAGAACATCTGCTGGAGTAATGTGGATGGATGTCTGATGTGGTCATTAGTTTTTGTAAACATGACACAACCAGTCACCAGGAAGAGGGAACCTAAGTGAGGACTGGCCTGCGTCACACTGGCCTGTGGCCATGTCTCTGGGAGCATTCTCTTTTTTCTATTTTTAAAGTGACTTTTATTTTATTTTACATTTATGGCTTATGGTGATATTTTATTTGTACTGAAATGTGATTTTATTTGTATGTTAATAAATAAAGTTGCCTGGGGGTCAGAGTTAATAGCAAGCCATAGCAGAAGTCTGGCAGTGGTAGCACACGCCCTTAATCCCGATCACATGACAGGCAGATCTCTGTGTGTTCAAGGATACCACCAGCATGGAGACACACGCCTTTAATCTCAATACCAACCATAGAAGACCTGGAGGTTTGTATAGATGGGCAGTGACGAGGAAGTCATGTGGTTGGGTTTACAACCAATGAGAAGCCAGAACAGAAAGTCTATAAAAAGACAGATACACAGGAAGTAGCATGCTTGCTGAGGAGGACAGCGGCGGCAGTGAAGGGTAAGGTTTTTAGCTCTTAGCTATTGCTCTGACGTCTTGGGCTTTTATCTCTGCAATCGGATCTGTGTTTCTTATTTAATAAGACTGTTCATCTACAATGGCTATTTTGCTTACATGTATGTCTGTGTACCACATGTATGCCTGGTGCCATAGAAGGCCAGAAGAAAGTGTGTTTGGGGCGGGGCACACTGGAACTTGAGTTCCAGATGGTTGTGAGCCTCCATGAGCTGGGAATCCTGGGTCCTCTGCAAGATCAACAGTGCTCTTAACCACTAAGCCATATCTCCAGCCCCTGAGAGCAACTTTTTAATTAATGACTGATGTGGGAAGGCCTTGCCAGGTGTGGGCAGTGCCACCCCTGAGCAGGTGGTCCTGGGCTGTATAAGACAGCAAGCTGAGCAAGCCTGGAGAGTGAGCCAATAAGCAGGGTTCTTCCATGGTCTCTGCTTCAGTTTCTGCTTTGAGGTCTTCCTTGAGCTCCTGGCCTGACTTTCTTCAGCAATGAACTATGTTCAGGAAGTGAAAGCTGAATAAAGCCACATTTCCCCAAGCTGCTTTTGGTCAGTGTTTACACAGCAACAGAGAACAAAGCAGGGGATATGGCCTCATTGTATTTTCAAGTGCAATCATAATGACTACCTAAGTAGTATCCGAGGTTACAGGAACTTCCAAATACTAGCAACAATTCAAAAGAGCACGGGTATCTCTTTAACTAAACTACCTTCAAGTTTCCAGATGAATCTTACTCATTTACTTATTTATTTTTATTTTCTCAAACAGGGTCTCACTATGTAGCCCTGGTTGGCCTAGAACTCACTATGTAGACCAGGCTGGCCTCAAACTCAGAGATCTACCTGCCTCTGCCCTGACTGTTGAGAGTAAAGGTTTGCTCTACCATGGATGTGTGAGCAATCTGGCTTTAGTATCTGTCACCCCACTGATCGCTGGGACTGATCCAGATGAGCTCACCTGAATGGCTAGGTAGGTGTCCCCTTGCTCCCTGACCACTCCACGTGTGTCCTGCTTGAAGCTGTGCACATGGTTAATAAGAAGGACCTTCCCCAAACAGAGGGGAAGCAACCTGGGTCAGGGGTATACAAGAGCTGTGCTCTCCTGAAAAGCCTCCACACAAGCTCTCAGATGTATTAAATGTGATTTATAACTTCATCTTTTTTAAAATATTTATTTATTTATCATGTACACAGTGTTCTACGTGCATATATGCCTGCATGACAGAATAAGGCATCAGATCCCATAATAGGTGGTTGTGAGCCACCATGTGGGTGCTGGGAATTGAACTCAGGACCTCTGGAAGAGCAGCCAGTGCGCTTAACCTCTAAGGCATCTCTCCAGACCCTATAGCTTCATCTTTTAAAAAAACAACTAGTAAAGCATAAACCAGTATCATGAACCACCTTTCTTGATGAAGAAATTAGAGGATAGTAAGTCTGGATTATTTCCATGGATAAAAGGGTCTGTCACTTAATGCTCCCAAACATGATGGCAAATTGCAACTGTGAGGCTCCAACTTTCTAGCCTTGGCCATGGATCCCCTGTCAGCACTAAGCCCATCCCTGGACTACTATTTTGGAGGCTCTGATTGAAGAGTGTAGAAAGTACATTCTAGATTTCTCTTTTCCATAGCATCTTGGAATGGTAATTTTTCAACTATCTTCTATTACAGAGAAGTGGCAAAGCATTGTGAAATAGATTTCTGTAGTAATGAGAACAAATACCATAGAGTACAGAAAACATATTAAGGACTACCCGGGAAATGAAACATGAAATGCATACTGGTATCTTTATGATTTGTGCCTCTCAAGAGTGCACTGTGATTTCTTACACAAGGGGCTGGGCTAACTGGAATATGCACACCAAAAAGAACAATTTCCTCCTTTGTCTGCTGTAACAGCTAGAAGAATTTTAGGCTAGTGTGCAAAGCCCATGACAGGAAGACATTTTAAGAGCAAGACTTTACACATGCACCCCTCTGCTATGTTTATTTTATTTTATTTATTTATTTCGTTTAAGCAGGGTCTCATGTAGCCCAGGCTAGTCTTGAATTTGCTATGCATCATTAGGATAATACTCAACCCCTGACCCTTCTGCCTTTAACCACCCCAGCTCTGGGTTTATAAACATGCATTAGTGTGCCATTTATAGGCTGTTTTTAAACAGATGTAGGCTTCAGCGCCCTAGATAAACGTTCTACATTCTGGTCTCCGTGTTGACTTTTTAAAAGGTCCCCGAAGGGAAGCATGATGGCGCATGCATATAAAATCAGTACTCAGGAAGAGAAGGAGTTCCAGTACAGTTCAGGATGGAAGACTCTACCTTTAAAAACACAAAACAGCCAACTGACAAAAGATGGCGCCAGGCCTAGAGCCGTGAGTTCAAGGACTGCAAGAGCCACAGAATGAGGTCAATGCCAGCCTTCATAACTTATTAAGACCCTGTTCCAAAAAAGTTTTTAAAGGCGAGGGTGGCCTGGGGCTGTAGCTCAACAGTAGAGCATTTAACTAGTATGCTTTTGACCCTGGGTTGAGGCTCAGCGTCTCCCCCTCCAAGAACCTTCATTTACTTGAAACTACAGCTATGTGGTCACTGGAGCTGCTATTTCAACACAGTAAACACTGAGATGCTACTCCTTGGCCATCCCAAGCCCTTCTACAGTAATGTATACACATTTGGTTAGTACCTATTGGAGGAGGTTGGCCAAGAGAAATCTGCTTTTACAAGAGAAGCTTCTCTAGATAATGCTGAGCCTATGCATCAGTTGGGAGCTGCATGGTCATGAGAATGTCACAAATTTCTCCATTTCCTAAGAGCTGGGATAGGAGAAAACTAAGAAAGCCAAAGGCCAGGGAGGGCTGGTCCAATAAGCTTGCTGTCTGGAAAACTTCCCACCTGAATCTCTGACATCTCTCTGCAAATTCTGAGCAGTCCACTTGAGTGATGCCAGGTGGGCATCACTACTGTCTGAGAGCCGAGAAAGGCTCACAAAGCAGATGGCTACAGTGGGTGAGAAAGCATCCACCCAGCTGCAAGTGCGCTGTGATGAGTCTGCTGTGTCCTGCTTCTGCCGGCGTGGATCAACCTTCTGCTCGCTGAAGTTCCTACCTGCCGCCTCCAGTTCCCGCTCCCTGAGTAGGCAAACAGTCAGTGACGTTTATGTTTCACGGGTACAGTGTGATGTAGCCCACCCACCTGTACCAGGAGGTGGATCTCATCGCCACCACTGTAGTGGAGAAAATGAAGATCTGAATAAGCGCAGATGAATAGTCACGGAAGTGATAAATGGTGGAAACAGCCCGTTCCAACTGTCACACTCTCAAGTGTGTGCTGTGCTACACTATAATCAGAGAGTGCAATGACAAGGGGAAACACGTCAGAAAGAAAAAGGAAATGTGTGAATAAAGACATGTTTTCCTCAAACAACATGCCTGTGCTTGATGGGTACACAAAACGTAGATTTTAAGGAGACTATGAATTTAAAAACGCTACTGAATTAACAGTAGAAAGGCAGTCAGTTTTCGATTTTCTGAGCCATGCTGAGACGAGACAGATGGGATAAGGGAAGAGGAAGCAGAACAAGCCTTAAATGTGATCTGGACTGGTTCACAGCAGCAGAGCGACAGCTGGAAATAAGCGCAGGCTGACCGGAAGTCTGCCTGACAACCACCTACCAGGCAGGCAGAGGCTGTGCTGCTTTATTACTGCAATGTATTATTCTCCTGACAGTCACCAACTCAAGGGTGTGCTCTCCCCGCCACTGCCCACAGCGTTGTGCAGCCCATGAGCTCTGTCCACCAGTGAGGTTTACAGACAAGAATGCTGCTACCCAGGGCTGCCAGACAGGCATGTAACCATCAAACCTACACTCACTGTAGGCAGGCCTGACTGTGTGCTGTGTACAGTGCTACATCAGTAACAGATGTTCTCCAGAACGAATCACCTATACGAAAATACTCGTGAGTTACTGGCATCCTTTCAAGTATCTGTAACTAAAGAGAATAGCAGTCGAGATTTTTTTCTTTGTTTCCTCTGCATTTTTTATCATCAGCTAGAGTAACAAGGAATAAAAAACTAGGGGCTGTGGCTTGGTTGGTTCAGTATTACCCAGCCTGCACCAGGCTGGAGCTCACAGCCGGGGTGGCGGCACACACCTGTAACTCAGGAGGCGGAGGTGGGAGATCAGAATTTCTGCTACATAGTAAGTTGGAGGCCAGCCTGGCACAAAGCAGAAAAACAAACAATAAAATGAAATGAAGAACCCTAGCAGCCTGAGGAGTCAGCACTTCTAACATGGAATCAATTCTCTCTGTCATTCTGATGTTTTACTTATAACAATATTTACATCACCTTCTAAAGCAACACTTTCAGAAGCTGGTCGACAACTCACTGAAAAACACACTCTCGTGTTGAAA
This sequence comes from Peromyscus nudipes, assembly GCA_902168325.1. Classification (NCBI taxonomy): domain Eukaryota; kingdom Metazoa; phylum Chordata; class Mammalia; order Rodentia; family Cricetidae; genus Peromyscus; species Peromyscus nudipes. The sequence continues at coordinate 11,226 of CABHPH010139904.1, forward strand.
TTAGATTTCAGCTGAGTGGTGCTGGTACACGCCTTTAATCCCAGCACTCGGAAGGCAGAGACAGGTGGATCTCTGTAAGTTCGAGGCCAGCCTGATTTACAGAGTTCCAGGCCAGCCAAGGTTGCACAGAGAGACCCTGTCTTGAAAACAAACAAACAAACAAATAAAAACCCTAGATTTCTCTAACCACTTGTCCTTTTTCTCTTAAATCTATTATTCTTCTCACTGAAATAAACATTTAAAATGCTGTCCTCTAATGAATGTAACTAAAGCACTTTATAACAAGCTTCCCTGAATTCAAATGCGCCTTTGACAACCATTAGCTGGGCAGAACCATGAACAACTTCAGCTGGCGGGAACCACAGCAAACCACATAAGAATAATAAACAATAGTGCAAAGCGCTAACAAAACTCTGAAAGGAGGTGTCAGCTGGAGACCAGAGGGAGGGGCCTCTGTTTCACTTTCTAATTCACACACACTGTCCACCAGAAGTTACTTTCACAACACACAGGAGAGTGTAGTGAGAGACTCCCACTTGTTCCCAAGACCCTTTGGGGATCTGTGAGGCCAAAGCTATATTCACTTTCATTTTACTATCACATAAAATGTCATTTTTCCTCTCTCACTCCCAAGTGTATCAGGATTGTCCAAAGAGAACGCAATGTGAGCTTCTACTTTAAAGGCTTCTCGGTTTAAATAGGTGATACTGTAAATATTGATGAATATAATGGACACAGTAAGTGGAGCTGGTGAATATTTAACAACTGGTTCTCCTTAGGACAAAATTCTGCCTGAAAGTATTTCCCCATTCCAGAGTGTAAACGGCCAATTTCAAGCCATCAATATGACTTCACTGGGCTCAGAGCTGTGAGGGGCTATGCAACCAGCTGTCACCGCCGGCGCGGGTGCATCACTGGATGTGAACTACATGAACAACAGCATTTTCAAGTTCAGGAGCATTTAAGATTGTAGGGTTATCCTCAGATAAAAAATTCTGGGGTCACTGTCCTGTGGGTGACCTTTTTCAGACCACCGGCTGTGCCCAAGTAATAAGACAATAAAACCGAGTTAGTCTCAAATGACATGTAAATGAAATGTTAAAGGAAAAACCATCAGCTCTCACAGGTAATAATGGTACCATTTTATGAAAGTGGGTCACAACTGAAATGGACTCCTCACTATGCATCGCAGTTGGAACAGCTTGTAAACACTGGGGCAGCAATCGGGAAGGCAGTGGGAATGTAATGGCTCTGGATTTGGGCCTCCTCAGCCTGAGGCTGGCAGACCTGGGGAGAGAATACAGTTCATAGGAAGAAATGTGTAAGTGAGAATGGAGGTCCACAGCCAGGGTGGCATCACAAGCAGAGCAGGGGCTGTCACGTGATAAACTCACAGCGCTGAGACTCTGAGAGGAGAATGTGAACTACCTGGTGCTAATGAGGAAGCCAGTGCTGCTTCCTGAAAGTGAGCATGAGAATCTTAAGCGGACACCATCCCGGGGCTACTCCGCACAATGCACACTCCAACAGGCAGAACGACTTATTCTGCAGGACCACACCCGATGCGTAATTTACACGTGCTGTAATTCACCATCCTTGCACTTACTCGAGAGTATAACACAGATTTAAGAGTCTATCAACAAGCCTAGAAAAATACTTTGTTCTTAGCATAGAAAATAACCCTGCTGAAGTCTTCCAAAACCAAGTTCACACCAAATGTACACACACGGGCCTTTCTGGCACAACAATACAGGGGCTTAACAAACCTCTGTATGAGGTATTTTCAAATGAAACCAGTTCTCTGATTAGAGCCCACAAGCACTCACATTCAGTTCCTCTAACAATCGGTTTCATGACATCACTGGCTACCAGAGGGATACAAATCAAAACCCACTGAGATCCACCTCAAGTTAGTCATAAGGGCCGTCACTAGGAAAACCAGTAACAGCAAATGCCAGCTAGCAAGGGCACGCACGGTCGGGAATACTAATGCAGTGCTGGGAACGCAAACTAGTCTGGTCCCTAAGAACTCTTTTTGTTTTGTTTTGTTTGGGGGATGTTCCTCAAAAAACAAAAATCAGGGCCCAGGAGATGGCTCAGCAAGTAGAAGTGTTTCCACACAAGACCCAAGTTCAACCCCAGAAGCCATGTAAGAAGCAGATACGGCGGTATGCAGCTGTCGTCCCAGCCTCCTCTATGGCAAGATGGGAGGTGGAGACTGAATCGTCCGGAACTCCTATGCACACTACAGCAGGACAAACAAGAGACCCTGCCTCAAAAACAAGGCGGAAGCAAAGAGCCAACTCTGGAAAAGGTGTCCTCTGACCTCCACACATGTGCTAAGACGCACGCACACATGCGTGCACACACACCTTTAAAAAAAAAAACAAAAACAAAAACCTAAAATTAGATCTCCCATAGGACCCAAGCATACACCATCCCTAGCTACACCCAGATGACTACAAGTCAACACAGAGCAAATACTTGCATGTCACCGCTTACTGCAGCACTATTGAAAATGATTAAGTTGCTCCTCTATGCTCACTGCAGCTCAAGTAACAATTGCTAAGAAACATAATCAACCAAGGTGTCAATCAGCTAATGAATGGACAAGGAAAACGTGGTACATTTTCACAACTGAATGTTACTCAGCTGTAAAAATAAATGAAATCTGAAGGTAAATGGATAGAATCGGGAAACATGATATTGAGCGAGATCACTCTGGCCCAGAAGAGCAATGCTGTATGCGCTCTCTCATATGTGGGTCATGCTTTGAATCGTTTGTTTTGTTCTGTTTAAGCTAGAGTACATGTGGAAGCCAGGAAACTAGAAATGGGCCACTGCGGGTGGCCATCTTGAAGGAGGGACTAGTATACTCCAGGTCAATCGAGAGTAGAGAAGGGGCACAGATGGGGGGGGCTCAAACCCGGAAACAGGTGGGGAGTGAGGAAACGAGGGATTGGCGGGTGACTCGACAAACATGACGGGTACGTGAGAAAGCTACTTAGAAACCTATGATTTTCCAACCCAAGGAAAAATTCAACTGAGGAGAGCCTAGAACACAGGCAATATGAAAATGGTTCAGGGGGTCGGGGGTAGACTCAGGGTTAAAGGTTTAAGTAGAGATACGGAGACTGGGGAGAGGAGAGGGGAGGGGGGAGATCAGACAAAACTAAGGCTATGTGAAGAAACCTTATAGAAATCCACTAGTTTCTAAGTGGATTGGAGATATATAACATATAATATATATTATATATCTACCATGTGTAGATGACAGGACACTGCTGCTGAAGACAACACTCCCTTTGGAAGCAGGACAAGGACAAATCAACTCGACCTGACTAGGCAATGCACCCTGGTGACTAGTCTTCATGGTGTTGGGCAGTGCTGTGCAGGTTGCGGGGGAAGACAAGACATCAAATGGTTACATACAGCCCTGGGCCCTGCATGCTACAACACTGACCTTCCAAGTAAGACGTGCCCTGGCGTGACAGTGAAATGACACTTATGGGCACGACAAACTGCTGTCTGACTGGCTGGGAGGGCTGCTCCACAGGAAGGCTTCTCTACCTGGTACTGTAAACTTGGTCAAAAGCCCATGGCTAGGGAAGTCACAGGCCATGGGGGAACCTACCATTGTTGTTCTGCTGAAGGGCCATGCTGCTAAACCACCTTCTAAACATTTGTTTACACCCACAGATTTTGCTGCTCTCAACTTCGGTCAGAGTAGCTTCTCCCTGCAGTGAGTACCAGTTAATGCAGACTCACTGCTGGTCAAAATGCTGAGTATAAATAACTGAGTGCCCAGCTCTGTCTGGCCATCTGTATCAAGCTCCCACCATCCAAGGCTCGGGGAACTTCATGGGAGGAGGGCTGGGTAACAGCCAGTAGGTGGGGGAGGGCCACAAAATGCTTCTGGCGGTGACAGAACCACTGTACTCATCAATCATAGTAGCTGCGGTTCCCTGCGCTGGGTCAAGCCAGTGAAACTCCAGAACTGACTGGGGGCTAGGGGCCTTATCCTAGCTGACAGCTGCTGAAGGAGAGAGGGAAAGCCACACGCCTTTGGGGACACGGCTGCTGGTAGGCTGCCGGAGCCCCAGTGGATGACCACACACCCATGCATATGGACAGCACTGACTGGACTCCAAACACAAAAGTGAAAGAGGACACCAAGTTGGGAGAGAAATGGGGTGG
>CABHPH010139904.1:15522-31446 GCA_902168325.1 Peromyscus nudipes
GGGGGGGGGGGGGGGGGGTAGGATTGGAAGGAGACAGTGCTAGATGGATATGACCAACAGACATTTTATAAAAGTATGGGAACTTCTAAAGGGTGAAAAAAAACAACATACTATTTTAAAACATTTAAACAGATAAGCTCTAGAACCAATCTAGAGGTCAAACAACAGGGCAATGGGTAAAGCTGTGGTATATAGAAGCAATGCGAACTTTTCAGTCACAAAGAATGAAAGCCGGGTGGTGGTGGCGCACACCTTTAATCCTAGTACTCAGGAGGCAGAGGCAGGCGGATCTCTGTGAGTTCAAGGCCAGTCTAGGCTACAGAGTGAGTTCCAGGAAAGGCTCCAAAGCTAAAACAGAGAAACCCTGTATCCAAAAAAAAAAAAAAAAAGAATGAAGTTATGTTGTCTGGAGGAAGATGGATGTAGCTGGAGAATCAGATTCAATGAATTAAGTCAGTCACAGGAAGACAAATATCACATCTTTCATTTGTGGTTTCTCGATCTTTTCTAAGTACATAGAATCCTGTATGAGTATACAGCATGAATGAAGAACTGAAACTCTAGGGGACGGAAAGGGGACTAATGAGTAGGGAAGTGACAGAGAGGAGGGTAAGGAGGTATAGGGGAAATTTGTTCAAAAGGCATTGCATTCTTGTATGAAAAGGTTCGGTGTAGGCCAGTATCAAATACGCACCATAGGGAAAAAAGGAAAACAAAAATCAGTTTTCAGGCAATCTTGATACAACTGAACTTTTATCACAGAAACACAAAAAGAAATATAAGCTACATTTTTTCTCAAATTTGTAAGCTCACTATATCACACTATAAAACAGTGTATTTAATCCATCTCTAGGTCCCACAATATTGTAAGTTCATTCTGGTGCTTGCTAGCCCATCATCAGTTTACTGTGTAAATTACTCACAAAACCCACATGTATCCCTAAGGTGATTTTCTATTACAAAGTTACCAAGAAATCTACTCTGTGGGTACATTGTGACTATTTCCCTTCAAAACGTCTACATTCCAAGTCAAGCAAGAAGACTATTCTTAGGTATTGCCTTGTTTCACCCACTCAACAGGAGGGATGTTTTAATGAGAAAGGGGAGGGGTTTGCTGCAGTTACACACTTACCTGGCATTAGCAGCTTTCAGGTCACAGAAGTGAGTGAGCAAAGCCTTTACAACATCATTACAGACAACTTTAACTACATCCACGTGATTCAGTCTGTGGCGAATCTGCTTGACAATTTCCCAGAAGTCTTCCAAGAGCAGATGGTAGAGCTGCCCATCATCTCTGCTGAGGTTCCCGTACCAGGAGAGAATATAGTCTCTGTAACTGTAGTCGAACACTGTGAGGAGGAAGCACAGCTAGGTCAAAGCTGCAAACATCATGGCAGTTCATTGTTTAGAATATAATGAGAGCAGAAACCAGAACAAAGCAAAGGAAATCTTTTAAAAATCCTCATCTAACCGGAATGCTGGGTCTTAGATTGGCATAATATTTGATCTTGATGCCAATCTACTTAAAAACATATAACACAGCAAATATCTTATCATCGCTTGGGCCAAGGCCATGGCTTCTCCAGGAAGACCCCAAAGCTCACCCGAGTAAAGAAAAGGCACTCCTGTGACAGGTACTGCACCCTAAGATACCCTCTGCCTCCACAAGTAGAGGTAGAAACTGCTCTGCTCCACTTACCCATAATCTTTAGGGTTCCCTACCCGTTAGTGCTTAAACCATGGTACAGGACTGCTGTGGGATGTTCTGTATGCTCTGAATGTGTTGCTCTGATTGGTTAATAAATAAAGTGCTGATTGGCCAGTAGCCAGGCAGGAAGTATAGGCGGGACAAAGAGAGAGGAGAAGCCTGGGAAGTGGAAAGCTGAGTGAGGAGAAGCTGCCAGCCACCATGAGGAGAAGCATGATGTAAGATACCGGTAAGCCACGAGCCACGTGGCAAGGTATAGATTTATAGAAATGGGTTAATTTAAGATATAAGAACTAGAGAACATGAAGCCTGAGCCATTAGGCCAACAGTTTAAATAATGTAAGTGTTTATATGTTTATTTGAGTCTGAGTAGCTGCTGGCCCGGGCAGAACTGGAGATAGCTCCAGCTACACAGGACCATGATTCTTTACGTTAAGAACATATTCAGTATTCTGTCTCCTAATAAAACCCCAACTAATACAAGAACAGTCCCCCATGCCAGCCTCATACGGATCAGCATGTGCAGCCAGTCACGGTCACTGGGCGATTTCCAGTCTCTCTCTAGTTCTAGGCTAGTGCCATCTAATAGAGACAGGAAAATCTGCACATGTGTTTTTACATTTTCTGTTAGCCATATTAATAATAGAATAGAAAGAAACAGGTAAAATGAATAATATATTTCATTTCATACTTATATATTAAGTAGTCAACATTCAAAATGAAATATTTTCATTAATTTTTTCAGACTAAGCTTTGAAATCTGGTACATATTTTATAGTTATGAGCTATTCAAGTTTTGGGTGGTCAATAGCCACATTGTAGGTCTAGTGGCTGCCCATGATAGACAGTACAGCTCTATTTCATATAGAAAAACTGTGAAGTTAATGTGATTATTCAAGAAAGGAGGCCTTCTGAACAACAAACTGATATCTGGTGTAGGGGATGACATCTCCAAGTGCCACAGGGGACAAAACTTAGCCACAGGAAACTGCTCCAGCTCAAGGACACCACGCTTACTGCTATTTCTGACATCACTTCTTATTTCTCAAAGCCTTTCTTTTAATTTGTATATTCCAAGCACTACTCATAGCCTGGTAGGGTGCTGCATACCTTTACTCCCAGCCCTTGAGAGGCAGAACCAGATAGATCTCTGAGAGTTAGAGGCCAGCCTGGTCTGCAATGCAAGTTCCAGGCCAGTGAGGGATATATATATATATATATATATATATATATATATATATATATTTTAATAATAAATTTTTTTTTTATATATAAAGAGAGAGAGAGAGAGAGAGAGAGAGATACATATAGTGAGACCCTATCTCATAAGACAGACAAGACACACAAAGACAGACAAACACACAGACAAATAAAAACCCACATATAGAACATCAAGAATTTTGTTATCATTTACATACACCAAAGTTTAGGTAAATTCTCAAGGTGATTCCAATGGCTTCAGTTGTATCTTCTAGCTGAGAACAATTACCCCCCCCCAAGAGAGAGAGACAGACAGAAAGAAAGAAAAGATCTTACTGCATCTTTAACCATTCATTAAACAGTATTTTATATAGACTCTGGCAAGCAAGCTGGAATCAACAGCCATATCAGTAACACAATCAAGCATGGAAGAAAAGCCACCCAACAGATGAGCTCTTGAGATTCTCAGCCATTTTTGTGTTAAGGTCCAGATATCTGATTGGGTGGCTGTTGTTCCCTAACTTTTGTAGAGCAGCTGTACCTCATCCGAACTGGATAAGTCCATTAAGGAAGCAGAGACAACTCTCATTTACTTGCCACAAACAAGTCAAACGTGGCGCCTACACAGAACCAGAGCATCTTGTTGGGAAACTGAGGTTACAAGAGTAAAATAACTTTCTCAAGGAGGTGGCACCACACCTTCTGTCCTGCTCCACACTGTGTCCCCCCACACACAAGCAGAAGACAAGCTAGAAGAGCAACAGAGAAGAGAAACCTGACACAGTGTCCTTGTCTGCTGCTGGCTGGCTCCTTAAAATCAGTCGTGTGGGGAGATAAGCACAGGCACACTTGTAAACTCCATCTAGACAGCACAACAGGACAACAGCACAACATCCTAGGAAAGAGGTTCACTCAACTCACCACGAAGAGGAACTCAGTAATAACTGCCCAATAGGCAGTCACGCCAGATGGTGGCCTTCCCATTAGCAACTCTTGAACAAGGATAGAGATCTAGTGAACAAGCACGACAAACACCTAAGTGACCTCCAAAGGACCTGCAAGGCCAAGTAATAAGGGCAGGATGAGAGCCCCTTACCAAAAACACTGCTTGTTTGGTCCCTTGCTCTTTTTATTAAACCAAGCTTAAATCTGCAGCCTAAGCATATGCAAAATGGAAGCATGTTTCCTTCTCATTGAAATTCAATTTCTGGGTCAGGAAGATGACTCGGTGCCTGAAGGTGCTTGCCATGCAAGACTGACAGCCTGAGTGTGATGCCTGGGACCCAAGGGCCCAGCACAATGCTGTGATGCACATCTGTAATCCCGACACTTTTGCACCAAAATCAAAGAAGGAGACAGAAAAATTAGTCAGAAGCTCGTGAAGCCAACTAACCCTGCACACAAAGAAAGAAACAACGAGGCAGAAGGAGGGAAGAAACTCCCAGAAGCTGTCCTCCCGCCTCCCTATCTGTGCTATGATAGGTGTCCCCCATCATAAGCCCACAAATATTTAAAAATTAATTTCAGTTATGGCAGAGAGTCAAGTACAGTTTTAAGACTTAATAACTTTACAATTAGATCTGCTCGGTGTGCTGCCCTAGCACTGCTCTATCACTGTGAAGAGACAACATGACCATGACAGCTCTTGTAAGAGAAAACGTCTCATTGGGGGTTGGCCATTTCAGGGTTAGCCCATTATCATCATGGCGGGGAACATGGTGGTATGCTTGGCACTGGAGCAGTAGCTGAGAGCTACAACCTTATCCACAGGCCGAGGGAGAGAGACTCTAGGCTTGGCATGAGCTTTATTTCCTCCAACAAGGCCACACCTCCTAATCCTTCTAATCCTTTCAAATAGTGCCGCTCCCTGGTGACTAAGCATTCAAATAGATGAGCCTATGGGGGCCATTCTCATTCAAACCACCACATGACATGAAAGGTGTATCATCTATGTTATGTCCTATTATATTTCTCACCTAAATTGCATATGCTATTTAGTACAACTCTAAAATACTCCTGTGGTAATACAATTTGGTTAGGAATTTATAAAAAATCAATATTGGTAGAAATTTTTATTCAGCCATAAAATTGTTTTTGTTTTTTTACCACAGGTAGTTCTTCCATTAATAGCTAATCAATATCATTAGGTAAACATCATAGCTACATTTGTAACATGAATATATAAACCAAAAATAAAAGCCATACTTCATATATATATATACAGCATAGCTATACAGACCCACACAAACACAAAAGTGAACAAAAATTTGTGTTATGTGTCTGTATATGTGTGTGAGAAGAGCAGAGGTCAATGTCAAGTGTCTCTCTTACTTGCTCTCCACTTTATTTTTAAGACAGGGTACATTACTGAACCTGGAGCTTACTGATTCAGCTAGACTGATGGGCCTGGGAGCTACGGGGATCCACCTGTCTCTTCTCCCTCAACACTGGGATTAGAGACGCATGCCACTGAGTCTGAATCTTATCTGGATGCTAGATGCTCATGCCTGCATGGTGAGCATTTTACCAACTGAGTGGTCTCCCAGCCCACCGAGAAAAACAAGTTTAAAGCTGACTCCAAGATTCCAGAACATGAATTCCCTCCTGTGAAGCAGGCCTCCAATCCAGTCAGAGAGCAGCTGGTGGCCTCAGTGACAACCATGCCTCTATGTCGCAAGCGGCACAGTTCACCCGCAGGTTGGTCAACCGCATCAGCTAACTTCTAGCACATGCAGTATAATTCCTATTGTCCATCTAACACCTAACTACATTGTTTTTCACTACTTTTTTATTCTTGTCATTCAGTGTGTAAAGAATTCAGACAATTCCTCATCTACAGTGAGCTGCAAAAGACTCTTTAGCAACAAACACGTTTATAAGCAAACCACATATATATTTCTACTTTACTGAACTCTTTGATTACATCATTTTAAATTATATATTCCAAAAGCAATAAAGTAAATATAAAAAGATAAAATGGTACAATATTATCTAGTTAAAATTAACTTTAGGAGCAGGGTGGTGGTGGTGGCGGCAGCGGCAGCGCACACCTTTAATCCCAGCACTTGGGAGGCAGAAGCAGACAGATCTCTATGAGTTCGAGGCCAGCCTGGTCTACAAAGTGAGTTCCAGGGTAGCCAGGACTGTTACATAGAGAAACCCTGTCTTGAAAAACCAAAAAAATAAATTAACTTCAGGGGATTTTTTTTTTTTTTTAGTATTTTCTAAGTTCATATCAACTAAATTTAAATCACTACAGCCCTAACAAATCGTCGTTTAAGTCTTGAACACACAGATTCTCACTTTTATCAACACTAAGTCTGATATCACTCACTGTAGTTTAATTAAATATGTGAGTGTTATGGTTTAGAACTATAAAATATACTCCAAAGATATAAACTACATTCAGTGTGGGTTTTTTAAAATGCTTGTATAATCTCTTAGCTTTCTCAACACACATTTCAAGATTCACTTTAAGTAGTCACATTTTTAGAAAGTAATTCTAGTTTGGGCCTGTTTGTTACTGTTGCTATCAACTACTGCCAAATGTGTAAACTGCACTCCAAAATCTATTGTTATAGCAGCCAACAGCTCTCATTTGGTAGAGGATATGATGTTCAGTTTCCCTGAAAATCATCCTATATGAAAACAAAAGACTTTTGAGCCGTAAGAGCTTGGTTAACAATGCTGTCTAACAGACACAGGAGATGAGTTACAAAAGAGAAAATACAAAACAGTCAACCTTGTGTAGCACAGAGAACACTACCAGTAGGGAAAAGGCGGATTTAGTTGGTGCACACACATACACTGAACTATCACACCAAATTTCCTCAATACGTGTAAGGGATACATTAATAAAAATGATTTTAAAAACAAAGCAAGCCATCAAATGTGCTTTAAAAATATACCAAATAATAATTACCAAAGCTCTTATCCAAAAGCTTTCTATGACACTTTCCCGTCAAAAGAAATCACTGCGCAGAAATTAACTTAAGGGCAATATGTCATTTGTTTCTGTCAAATAGGCCTCAGTTTTTTCCTAAACCCCCTCCACACAAACACTTCTGAAGCAAAATGGCCCATCCAAGAGAAAAAAAAGTCTCGTTCAACTGCAAGGAAATTTTTATGTCTTCCAAAATTCAAAAGGCACCAGATTTTTGGTATTCACAATGGCCCCAAATATAAGCAACTCAAGTGTCCATCAGTGGATGAACAAATAAAACGTGGCACATAAATACAATGAAATATTAATCATCTTACAAAAGGAAACAGTTAAAACAGTTTATAGAATTAAAGATTTTTTGTTTGTTTTTTCCTTTGGTTTTTCAAGACAGGATTTCTCTATATAATAGCTCTGGCTGTCCTGCATCTTGCTCTGTAGACCAGGCTGGCCTCCAACTCAAAGAGATCTGCCTGTCTCTGCCTCTCCAGTGCTGGGATTAAAGGCATGTGTCACCACACCCAGTGAATTAGAGAATTTTAGCATTTGTAATGCTTTATTTATTTTTATTTTATATGTATGAGTTTTGTATGTATGCATCTGCACCACATGCATGCCTGGTGCCCAAGGAGGCCAGAAGGGAGTATAAGATCCTCTGGAACTAGTCACACAGATGGCTGTAAGCCACTCTGTATGCTGGAGACCAAACCCAGGTCCTCTGGGAGGGCAGCGAGTGCTCTTATCCACTGAGCCACCAACTATAGCAACTATAGGGATGACTGAATAACTTTACCAGACTAACCTTCCTACACAAAACTAGGAATTCAGGGGTGGGGGCGGTGCTTAAAGTTGTGAAGAAAAATCAAAAGTTGGTACAGGAGCTGGGGAGATGGCTCAGTGTAGAAGAGTCCTTACAAAGAGCCCAGGTTCAGCTCCCAGCACCCACACAAGATGGCTCACAACAGCTGTAACTCCAGTCCCAGGAGCTCCAATGCCCTCTTCTGGTCTCCAGGGGCACATGTGGTACACATACATACATGCAGGCCTTCAGACACAAGCACACAAAATTAAAATAAATATTTTTTTAATTGGTGCAGGGCCATCAAGATGGTCCAGTGATTAAAAACACTTGCTGTGCAAGTCAGACAACCTGAATTCAATCTCCAGGGGCCATGGTAGAAGGAAATAATTGACTCCTAAAAGCTGTCCTTTGACCTCCACATGTACGGCATGGGGCATGTGCATCTGCACTTACACCTAAGATGTGGTGATGTTTGTGTTCTCACAAATAAAGCTTGCCTAGAGGCCAGGCAATGGTGGCACACACCTTTAATCCCAGCACTTGGGAGGAGGAAACAGGAAGTGATATGGCTGGGCAGAGATTGAAGTGATAAGGCAGGGTGGAGACAGCAGCTCCGCCCTTTCAGGCTGAGGATTCAATAGAGGTAAGAAGTCTCTCTAGTGGCTGGTTTCCTTTACTGATCTTTCAGCATGAAGAAATAGACACCCTTTCAGCAACATATGAAAACAGACATTTTATATATATTAGCCAACAGGAGTATTCTGAACTTTGTAGTCTGAGGTATATGATTGCTTCATTGTGCATTTTCCTAATGAAAGGATCATATAGTATGTGTGTCTGGGGGAACAGGGGTGTAAATATAGGTACATAAACATATACTCTTTTGTTACCAGTGGTTCTCCACCTATGGGCAGCATATCAGTTAATATTTAGACAGCTGCTCACTCCTACTTGCAGGAATATAACCACAGTGAACTCTGCACTTGTTCCTCAGCCCTCTTCTTGTAGCATTTGCATGTCCTCCGCTCTTTTGTGAGGCTATCATTTAATCTGCTTAAACTGATGTGTCCACACGTGCATCGAGTCCACTCGCCCCAACACACCTTCTCCAGGTGGTATCTAGAATGAAATGTTTCCTGAAACCTGTTTTAGGGAATAGAGAACAGCTCTGCACTCCGTGTGGTAGATAAATTTCTCCTGGACTGGTTAGCTTTGTGGGGTCAGGAGTTTCTACTCTATAAATGTTTAAACTACTTCCATTTATCCACAACACAGATGCACCCACTCTTCAAACAGAAACTCATGAAAACTCCCACTACTGTAGGAAGGATAGATAAACTAGAGATTGCAAACTTCCTTTGAGCGCGGTGAGTGACTGCTTTACATAGTAATCCCATGAGCCCAGTTCCTCCTCACCGTCTTTCAGAGCTCGGTCCACATTGTGAGAAATGACCACTCTTCTGCCCTGAGCTGTCTCCTGTGGATTCCCATATACAGGGCTCTGAAATGAGAGGGAGGAAAAGGTCACTGAGTGAACTACATATAAAGATAAAACCAAGACAAAGATTCAGAGATTATAGTCTTACTCTGGAAAAGTAAACAAACATTCAACGTTAATTAAAAATGTTTAGGAAAAGGGGGATTAAATATTATAATATTGGGAATAGTAGGAAAGCACAAAACCAGATCATCTGTTTATCAAAATTAAAAACGTAATAAAATTTTAAGTCAATGAGGGAAAAGATAACACCATTTGTCTCCGTTAGGGTTTCTATTGCTGTGATGAACACCAGGACCACAAGCAGCTGTGGGAGAAAAGGGCTATTTCTGTTCACTGAGGACAGGAGCTCAAGGCAGGAACCCGGAGACTAAAACTGATGCAGAGGCCATGGAGGAACACTACTCCCGGCTTGCTGGGGATGCTATGAATGTGTTGCTCTGATTGATTGATAAATAAATAAAATGCTGATTGGCCAGTAGCCAGACAGGAAGTATAGTATAGGCAGGATAAGCAGAGAAGAGAATTCTGGGAACAGGAAGGCTGAGTCAGGAGTTGCAAGAGACAGAGGAAGCATGATGTGAAAGTACCAGTAAGCCACAAGCCACGCGACAACTTATAGATTGATAGAAATGGGTTAATTTATGATATAAGGACTAGATAGCAAGGAGCCTGCCACAGCCATACAGTTTATAAGTAATATAAGTCTCTGTGTGTTTACTTGGGTCTGAGCGGCTGAGGCCCCAGCAGGACTAGAGAAATCTCCAGCTACAATGGCTTGCTCCTCACTTTGCTTTCTTACATAACCCAGGACCACCCACCCAGGGTGGCACCACCCACAGGGGGCTGGACCCTCCCACATCAATCATTAATCAAGAAAATGCCCTACAGACAATCTGACGGAGTCATTTTCTAAATAAAGGTCCCTCTTCCCAGATGACCCTACCTTGTGTCAAGCTGACATAAAAACTGGCCAGCAACTATTCAATAAATGACATTGAGATAGTTTTGTATTCATAGGTAGGGGAGCTGATAGTCATACTTTATTTATAACTTCAAACTGACTGGGGAGCTAAATGTTTCCTTAAACTAAAAGACTAATTAGAAAACTTGGACACAGATGCTTATAATCATGAGATAGAAAAGGCCTCTACAATAAGGCATGAAATCCAAGTTATACAGGAAGACAAAAACAAAACAAAGCATGAATTTAAAATAGAAAAGTACTGTTTAATAAAAGACAATATAAACAAAATATAGGTAATAGTCTAAGACAGTGGTTCTCAACCTTCCTAATGCTGTGACCCTTTAATACAGTTCCTCATGTTGTGGTGACTTCCAACCATAAAATTATTTTGTCACTACTTCAAAACTGTAATTTTGATACTGTTATGAATTGTAATGTAAATAACTGATATGCAGAATATCTGATATGCTGCCCATAGGTTGAGAACCACTGGTCTAGAATATCTCACACAAGTAATAAAGGAGTATATATTTATATACATATATTTACACCCCTATTCCCCCAAACACACATACTATATGAGCCTTTCATTAGGAAAATGCACAATGAAGCAATCATATACCTCAGACTACAAAGTTTAGAATACTCCTGTTGGCTAATATATAATAAAATGTTTTCATATGTTGCTGGAAGGGTGTCTATTTCTTCATGCTTCAAAAAAGGAAACTAACTATATTACCAACATTAAAATTTTAAATGAATTGTCTTTCAGTCCAGCAATTCTCCTCCTAAGGAGGTCTAACCACTGAAATGACTGTCATGCTCGTCCAACAAACACAGCTACAGAGAATCACCAGGCTCAGCTAGGAGTGGAGAATGCCTAGGCTTGGTAGGCCTCCTGCTGTCTCTGGGTAGAGAGCCAAGAGTCATCATCCTGTTCTTTCTCTAAAAAAAAAAAAAATCCAAACTCCACAGGCTTAAGATTTCTTACTTTCTGCCAGGCGGTGGTGGCGCACGCCTTTAATCCCAGCACTCAGGAGGTATAGCCAGGCAGATCTCTGTGAGTTCGAGGCCAGCCTGGTCTACAGCATGAGATCCAGAACAGGCACCAAAACTACACAGAGAAACCCTGTCTGGAAAAAAAGAAAAAGAAAAGAAAAGAAAGAAAAAGAAAAAAGAGATTTCTTACTTTCTAATACAAATATCTGAAAGTAATCTAATAATAATAATACATGCATGAGTGTTGTACCATGAAAGGACTTTATGCTACAACTCAACACACAGCATTTAGCACTTTCTCCAGGCATTAGAAAAGTTATGTTCATATAGAGACAAACCATTTGATACGTGAAAGATAAAAATGCACCTTCAATCATTTAAAACTGATTTCTAGCCTTTAGTAACTATCATATTACAAGGTAAGATTTTATTCTAGTTTTAAAAGTTTTATAATTTCTCAATTACAGGTACAAAACTTTTGGTTCACCAACAGTGATCAGAAGGTAGAGTGAAAGCCAAGGACCAGAGAGAAGGTTTAGGGGTTAGAGTACGGCTGCTCTTACAAGGGACCCAGGTTGGATTCTAACATCCACATCTAACAGCTCATCAATGTCTGTAACTCCAGTTTTGGGGGATCCAACACCCTCTTCTGTCTTCACTGGGTACCAGGCATGCACGTGGTACATAGCCATACATGTAGACAAAACACATATACAAAATAAAATAATAAAAATTTTAAAATAGTTAAAAGAAAAAAAAAGCCAAGCACTTAATTAATTGAAAACCTCCCAAGGTCCCCCCTTCCAATCATGCCCACGGTTTCTCTCCCCCAGCGCTCAACAAAGTTTCCATTTTAAGAATCAACTTCAAGAAATTCTCACTAAATGCTTGCCTTTGGTTTTCTTCATCTGACCACTGCTGGTCACCACAGTACTGACCCTAAAATTGGGAAACTGTGTTTAAGGGCTGGGGGAGGAAAGGTCCTGGGCTGAGACATCACAGGTTCCAAACCCGTGCAAGGCACTCCTGGGAGGGGGGGTATGAAAATGAAAGAACCGAGGGGAAGGAGGATAAGTGAACTCTTTCTACCTTTGTTCCCTCATTGTGGATCTGCTATCTTGTTTTGGTTTTCATTTTGGTTGTTGAGTATATGTTTGGGGTTCTGTTGTTTTGGTTTTGGCTATTGAGAATACCTTTGGGGTTCTGTTGTCCTATGTATGGGGAAAGGTTGTTTTTGAGACAGGGTCTCACCATGTAGCCCAGGCTGGCCTCAATCCCCCTGCTTCACTCTTTCCTTCTTTTATAGATTTGAGAAGCAGGAACTCCACGGGCCGCCCCACCAAAGACTTGCTCTTGAAGGCGAATGCTAACGTCTATCCTGCTGGCACACACTTGTTCCTCAATAACACACCTTTCTCCTCAGTCACCTTCCTACAGTGCTGGTTTGGGGAAGATAAAAGAAAGGCACCCACTCCCGGTGCCACAAAGGACCCTGGAAAAAAATACAGTATCTAGTCTGGATATGGCCTCTCCACAGAATCCGATCACTCTGCTTCTGCTTTAGTATTTTAGTACATATATCACAGTATTCATTCATAAGAGCTTTTGGTGGGCCAGACCACTGTTATTTAAAAAAATACATTTTATCTTTTATGTAATGAAAATAAATGAGACCTATCTTCATATTAAGATTTAAAACTATGTCAAACTAACCAAGGTCATTTTTAATTGTACACAGTTCTCTAGAAGGAAAAAAAATTAGAGATCTCAATATATAATTGCACATTTGAAAAATGTTTTCCAAAGTCAGGCCAAAACCTAAAAGCTTTTCCCCAAGACGTGTAACCAGATCTGCAGAATCAAGAACAGAGCATAGCATTAACTTTTTTCCCTGAGTACATAACAGCTTTTTAGTCCACAGCCATGATACACTCAAACTGTCTGTGTGCCAAAGCCAGAGATGCCCGCGTAAGAGCAAACACCCAGAGAAACCTTGTGGAGAAACTTGGGTACTTTGACACCCCTAGCCACTAGACAACCAGGAGCTGTCTGAAATCCAGCCTACACAATTGGAAGGTGGGAATGCTCTCTGGGTGGCTTCCCAGCCAATCATGACTTCATCCGCCTCTTGCCCATTACTTCACTACTCTAGTAAACAAATGTCTCTCTTCTTTATTGTGCACAGATATTTTCAAGTGGTTTTCAAAGTTAGTCCAGTTTACGTTAAACGGAAAAACAGCCAGGCATGGAGGCACATGACTATAATCCGGTATGTGGAAGTAAAAGGGTTGTAATTCAACGGTCATCCCTGGCTAGTTTGAAGTTAGCCTGATCTACATTAAGCCACAACGAAACATACAAGCCAAGAGAGGATAAGGGAAAAGAAGGGAGGGAAGACAGGAAAAGGAAGCAAAGGTCATACAAATCTCAGGGGTCATGGGTATAACTTTCTGTGAAGTTACAGAAATGGTCATCTACCTTACAAAAGCAAACGCAAGCCCACAGTCGTCATCATTACCCACCCCCAAGTGTCACAGGGCTGTCTTTCCAAGGATCCAGAGCATCTGGCAATCTTCCGGAATGCCATAACTTTCTCACTTCTAAACTACGTTATTCTCAAAACTCTGCCTCTTTCAAAACAATTATATTCTGCCTTGGCCTCAAAAAATAATTTATTCAAAACCAAAGACATGAAGAAGCCATGTGTATCTTCCCTGGGAAGGAACTGGAAAGGCCACCGCAGTAGATGAAGACTGGCAAAGGGAGCGTCTGCAAGGACACAGTGCCCACTGGGCATGCTGGGCAGCAGGGCAGGGGACGCGGCTCCACAGTTGGATAGGTCTGGCTCTGCTGTCACTCACTAGGGCCACTCCCTTGACCCAGACACTTCCTCTGTTCGGCTCTTCTTAAGGGTCTTATTGTTCCTTAGTTTTAAATATAATTAGTATTGGGGTTCCAAGACAGAAAAACACAGCATTGGCCAGGAAAGAACTATAAATAGAGAAAGGGGGATGCTTGTCATTGTGCTAGGTGTATTGTCTTTTGTTTTCGTTTGGTTTGTCTCAACAATGAATGGAAATCAATCATTTTTAGGTAGCTCCATCTAATTCATTGTTACTCCAAACACTGTTGGCTTACATGGCACCAAACTGGGAGCCAGATTCAACCCATGGACGTCACGTCCGTAACTGTAGCCACACAAAGTCTTGGCACAATGCCTCCCACCAACAGCAGAGTTCAGCCAGGAGCACTAACAACACAGAATGTTACCAATTTTCAAGAAAACTGGCTGGAGCCAGGCAGGGTGGCACATGCCTTTAATTCCAGAATTCTGGAGGCAAAGATAGATGAATCTCTATGAGTTCAAGGCTAGCCCGATCTTCATAATGAGTTCAAGGCTGGCCAGAGAGACTCGTCTCAAGAAAAGGAAGAGAGGGAGAAGAAAGAAGCCTGGTTGGTTTGCTTGGAATGCTAGCAGACAGACTCAAAAAGGACCACAGATGACAGAAAACAGAGGAACAAAAAACAGAAAGCTGGGCAGGCAGAATGAGGCAATGGACACACACTCTTGAGCTCTGTCTGCCTTTGCGGCTACCCTCTACAGAGAGGAACACACACGTTTCCTGACGCTGCTCTACCGCTTCTGTTCCTTTACACTTCCTACTACGGGAGCCTGCAAGCCACGTCTGCCTTTACAAAAGCCAGTTTGGCTAAAGTCAGACTATGCTGTGTCGGGCTTCATTTTGAGCTTGCTTCCTTAGCATCAAAGAAAACTGTCAAAACATAAGCTGAGTGCTTATCCCTTCTGGGAACTTTGTATTGATAGGAAGTGGTGGTATCTGTAAAACCTCCTCCCCCTTTTATGGAGTTTAAGATTTATTGTTTATTTGAGACAGGGTCTCACTGTGTAGTCCTAGCTGGCCTTGAACTCATAGAGATCCACCTGCTGCTAAAATTTATATTTTAATTGGTAACATAAGAACATAAAAGCTTTACATGTTATGGGTACTGTGTGATGTTTCCACAGATGCGCACACACAGAATGATGTCTCCCTCAAGTCAGCCATCACTCATAACTTAAGTCACTGTGACGGAACCTTTTTTAAAAGTCTTGCTATATACCCACCCCCTGGGGGGGGGCCGCTGAAACTCAAGATTTTCCTCCTCAGCCCTCCAAGTGCTGGGATTACAGATTTGTGCCATTTGTTGAGCTGACAACATCTTCAGAAATCCATTTTGGGCGGGGGTGGGGAGCTAGAGAGATGGCTCAGGGGTTAAGAGGACTTGTTGCTTCTGCAGAGGACCCCAGTTCAAAACCCAGCATTCACGTCAGGTGGTTTAAAACTAACTCTAGCTCCGGAGAATCTGAAGCCTTCTCCAACAACTGCATGCGCATGCGCACACACATATACTCACACACTCAAAAATAAAAGATAAATGTTATGAAAAATCATTTTTTTCTAAATTGGGTACAGTGCCACAATCTTGTAGTCCTGGCTACTTGCTTGATGGAGGCCAGAATGTGAGGCCAATCTATATAACGCAGACCCATCTAAAAGGAAAAGGAAACTCCTTTCTTCCAGTTCCTTATTGTCATATGCACAGTCATTGTATTATGGCACAATATTGAATATTGAATATAACAGCATACCATATTCTCCCTCTTAAACAGGCTTAGGTTCTATCTTAACTATAAGAATTTAGTTTTGAAATAAAACCTACACATCTCTCATACGGATACTTTTCTAGATTTCAAACAGCTATAACTTTTCAAATGTTATGTTCAGCTACATAAGTAGTAGAGATACAT
>CABHPH010139905.1:4212-15725 GCA_902168325.1 Peromyscus nudipes
TTCCACCCTTCTCTAATATTTGCCTTCACTCTGGCTTTCCAGACCTCAATAATCTTTGCACCACGGCCTAGCACTGCAGAACTTCCTCCTTGGTGCTTTTCTGTTTTTCCTACCATACACAGCCATACATTTCCCTATCAAAACTCCGTATTGTTTCACTGTGGGGGCTCCAATGCATTCCTGTCCAGTCTGTTTTCCCAGCCATTAATGGCAGCTGCTCTCCCTACTCTCAATTCCCGGACCAAAGGTACTGATGGGATATTGGGTCTGAGAGGTCTTCAGCTCCTCTTTATTCATTGTCAAGAAATCAGCTTCTTCATGTGTCCTGGATTTACTGCTTCTCCTTCTTAATACAAGACGTTTCCCCAGCTCAGCTGGTGTACTGGTTAGAATGTGAATGGCCCCTATAGACTCATGTATTTGAAGTAGTGGGTTCCCAGTTAGTGGACTGTTTGGAGGGATTAGGAGGTGTGGTCTTGTTGGAGAAGTGTGTCACTGTGGGTGGGGTTTGTTGTTTCAAAAGCCCATGCCAGGCAGAGGCTAATCCTGCTGGTGGATCAGGATGTAAGCTCTCCTGTGCTAGCACCATGCCTGTCTGCCTGCTAGCATGCTGCCCATCAGGAAGGTGGTCATGGGCTCATCCTCTGAAACTCTAAGGAAGTCACCAATTAATTGATTTCTATTACAAGTTGTCTTGGTCATGGTTTCTCTTCACAGCAATAGAATAGTAACTAAGACAGCTGAGGGGAGGCGTGGAACCCCTGTGCTTTGTGATTCACTGCACCTTCATTCAGAGACCCTCTGCAGGTAATTGCCAAGGCCATAGCAGATATTTGGAATTAAGATGCTCAGGCGCATTTCTATAAAAGAAAGCCGTGAGTGAGTACAGGTGCAAGTGGGAGGCGAAGCAGAGGCTCAAATTCCATTAAAAGACGTGCAATGAGACACTCCTTCACACCCATTCAATACAATTAGACTTATGAGCCATAAGGTCAAGTGGTCACAATGATATGAAGTCACTGACACCCTCATACATGTCTGGAGGAGATGCAAAATGGTACAGTCGTAGAAGACAGCTTGGTACTTTCTTTTAAAATTAAACACACATGTGTTGTATGATTCAGCAATTATGCTCTGAGTTCTTTAGCCCAATGAAAAGAAAACTTTGATCTCAAAAACCTATGTTTGAGGATGTTCATAAGAGTTAGATTGAAAGTAATCAGAATTTGGTCACTCAGATGTGCATAAACCGGAGAGTGGGTAAAATGTGTTGTGTGTATATGCGGAATGACACTGTTAACTGAAAGACAACATGCTTGAATAACTTGTAACAGCACCAGTCACAAACAATTTCTTTTCCATGGTAGGATGGTTTGGGCCCTGATGTTTCTGAATTTTAAGGAGTTTCCAAACTGTTCCATCACAGAGCAGTCAGGGGGTTGTAGGGAGCAGAGAGCAGGCAATTATTAACATAAAGGATCACTAGCTAATTTTTTTCAGTGAATAAGCATTCACATACTTGAAGTGTGGGTTATTGTTTATCTCATATTTTTATGCCAACTTACCAAGATATGCTGAAAAAAGGTAAATTTGATCAAGTAAATCATTTGACAATAAAGCTTTCCAATGATAAGAGAGCTACTTAGCAACTAAAAGTCCCTTGGTAAACTATCCTGTCCAAGAGTAGAAATACATACCTCACATAGGTATGTTTACAGTAAGAGCTTAGTAATGCCTCCAGGTGCCTGTGGAAGTATCAGGCACAGCTCATCTGTACTCAAAGGAAGGCCTCTTTCTATCTGTCCAGCTGTAGAGTTCAGGCTAAAGAGTATTCTCCTTTCTTTCCTGCCCTTCTAGAGAGGGCATTGCAAGAATTATCACCTTGATGAAGATGTTCTATTGGTTTAAAACAGTAGATGAAAGGACTGGGTACTAGTTTTCCCAGGCCAGGAAGTAGTTGCACATTCCTTTAATCTCAGGCCTCTAGGTAGAAGGACTGTGTTGGGTTTCAGGCTATGCTGGTTGTGAAGTGAATTTTAGAACAAACGATCCAACATAGTGAGAACCTTTCTCAAAATAAATCAGTAAATAAATACATGAATCCTGTCCCATCATGGCCCTGCCATTCTGCAACTTCTTCAGAGGCAAAGTTATCTAGAATCACTTCAAGCCAAGTGTCTATATGTGTGCCAAGTGTGGCTATGAGTTGTTCTCCAGTTGCTCAAAGTATGTACAATCATTCCCATGGACAGCATTCACTGAAACCATCTTGCAGATAGTGTGACCAAACACCCTGAGTAAAACCAACCTGAAGTTTTAAAGGTGTCCTGTGGCAAGTGTGGAACTGTTTTGGCCATGAGTTCCTGAATGATGGCTCCAAAGTGGGGACTATCCTAATTCTGAATATTTAGCAGCTCATTGAAGTTCATCCCTAAAGGCAGAGAAGTTCCTACCTCCCTAGGCACTAGACTGTGCAGGAGATGGAATACCAATGGAGCTGCCCTGACCAGCTGCTCCAGTCTTGGTCACTGCATGATCTACTCTGATTAAATTCTTCTATGCCAGCCAGGGTGGTGATGATCTGTGACCTTCAGGGAGGGGAGCTGGCTGATGCTATGAACTCCAAGCTTGATAGAAGAGAAACTGAAATGGTGGAGAAGGAATGGATGGGGTGGGAGGTGGAGAAGGTGGGGGATGACTGGGAAGATGGGAGGGAGGGGAAGCTTTGGTTAGGATGTAAAAACAAGAAAATAAAAAAACCATAAAATTATTGTGTTGCTACTTCATGAAAGTAATTTTTGCTACTGTTATGAAGTGTAATGTAAATATCTGATATGTGGGATATGGGATATGCAACCCATGTGAAAGGATCATTTGACCCCCCTCCACCCCAATGTGGTTGCTACTGACAGGTTGAGAACAGCTGAGCTATCTCCTGGGTCTGATTTGTACATCCTGGGATGTACTTTGTTTTTCAACAGGAGGCAGTTGTGGGCCTCGCCCAGGTAAGAATTTGTACCCAACAAGGTATATGCGGGAGCTCTATGGGGCAGTGGAAGATAATGTCACAGGAGACCTGCACTGAGCAGCAGAGGTGAGGAGAGCCTGTGCTTATCAGGCTGATAAAGCCACCTATCATTTTGATTTTTTATTGCTCTCCCCTCCAGAAGGCACAGCGTGGACTCTGAAGTCATTCTGAATATCAGTAACCCTCACCCCAAACCTCACCCCAAATCATGGTAACTCCCTTGTCAGATCCAGCATGAGTGAAGGAGTGGGGAGCAGGAAGCAGAAGGTTGCACTGGAGATTCTGGATCTCTAATCAGGTGTGTGCAGAGGATCCCACAGACAGAGAAAGCACAGATGGAGAAGGCATGGACATTTGAAATTTATACCCTGGGACTTAGGCCTGCAAATGCCAGCCCCATGGATTGCTAGATCTCCCTTAGGATTTTGTATGTTGTCTTTTGCTTTTTATTTGTTTCCTTTTCATTTTCATTTGATTCTTAGAATTTTTATTTCCCTTTTTGATTTCTTCAATGAAGCATTCATTATTCAAATGTGTATTGTTTAATCTCCATGAGATTGTGTGTGCTCTATAGTTTCTCTTGCTGTGGGTGTGTAGTTTTATTCCATTGTAATAAAATAGGAGAAATTATCAGTTTCTATATTTGTCAAAATGTGTTTTGTATCCTAATATATGTCCTATTTTATAGAAAATCCCAGGGGCTGCTGAAAAGAATGTGTATTCTGTAGTGTTTAGATGGAATTTTATGTAGGTAGCTGTTAAGCCCATTTGTTCTATGATATCATTTAAATCATATTTTTCAATTTTTGTGTGGTTTCCTTAACTGTCCATCTCCTATTCATCCCTCTTCCTTTCTGTACCCACACTAGTGCAAGCTCCCAGTGAGTTCAAACTCAGAGACATTTATATCCACCTGACAAACATTTTCAGGCCCTGTTTTTTCTAACACTGGGATTCCCTGGGTCCTCAGAGTCTATGATAAAGCTGAGATACTGGCCCATGAACAGGAATTTCAGAATTCCAGAGACCTCTGCCAGGATAAACAAAAAAGTACAGGATAAAGATTCTGAAACAGCTCAGTGTGAATTCTTGGATGGGGTGGTAAGCAACCTCAGGCTTTAGGGACAGCTGAGGACTGGCCGACCTTGGCTCCTCTGTCCCGCCACTAAGTCTAGTATATCCAAGACCAGTACAGTAGAATTTTCTCTTTAGTGGTTTGCAGTGTTCCCACTGGCATGCTACAGCCATGGATTCACCCGTTTCCTCCAATCAGTAAAGAATTCTATAGATTCAGCATCTCCATCCAACACTCTCTGTGTTTCAGAGAGTATTGTGTTTTTGCCCCTACTAGGGAAGATTTGCCATCCTCTCTCTCTCTCACACACACCTAAGGAATGAGTGGGCTATGGAAGATCTCCAAGTTTAAAATTATGGAAGCAGTTTATTTATATTGCCTGGACAACCTCCTGTGTCCTCTTAATCCTGGGCTGCTACGTAGCATAACTTGGGGGAAGGTCACCTGAAGAACCTTCATTCAGAGTTCTTTTGTGAATGATGTTGGATAAGAGTTTGTTGTTGAAATCCAGCTTAAAGCCACGGCAATCAGATAGGATTCAGGGTGTTATTTCAATTTTTTAAAATATTATTTGAGACTTTTTTGTGTCTAAGTAATATCTGTCAATTTTGGAGAAAATTATGAGGTGCTGAGAAGAAGGTATATCCTTTGTGTTTGGGTGAAATGTTTGGTTACTATCTGAGAAGATCCATATTAGAGTGATCCATATTAACAAAATTGGAAGTGAAAAGAGGGACATAACAACAGACACTGAGGAAACCCAGAGAATCATAAGAGTATACTTTAAAAACCTGCATTACACCAAATTGGAAAAACTAAAAGAAATGGATAATTTTTTGATATATACCAGTTACCAAAGTTAAATCAAGATGGGATATGCAATTTAGAAGGAATTATAACCCCTAGTGAAATAGGTAGCCATAAAATTCTCCAGACCAAAAGAAGCCCAGGGCCATATGGTTTTAGTGTAGAATACTATCATACTTTCAAAAAAAGTTAATGCTAATACTCCTAAAATTATTCCACAAAATAGAAACAAAAGAAACATTGTCCAATTCATTTAACAAAGCCACAGTTACTCTGATACCAAAACCACAATTTTTGTCATAAACGTGGATGCAAAAATACTTGCAAACTGAAACCAAGAACACAGCAAAAAGATTATCTACCATGATCAAGTATGCTTTATCCTAGAGATGCAGGGATAGTTCAACATAGGTAAATTGATAAATATAATCTACCATATAAACCAAATGAAAGACAAAAACACATGATCATCTCATTAGATGCAGCAAATGCCTTTAACAAAATCCAATACTCCTTCATGATAAAAATCTTGAAGAGATTAGAGACATGCCTCAACATAATAAAGGCAATTTACTGTAAGGCCAGCCAATACCAACCTAAACATAGAGAAATTCAAAGTAATTCTACTAAAATCAGGACTAAGACAAGGCTGTCCACTTGCTCCATATCTACTCAATATAGTATTGGAATTCTAAGCTAGTGCAATAAGACAACTGAAAGAGGTCAAAGGGATACAAATTGGAAAGAAAGAAATCAAAGTATCTTTATGTGCAGATGATATGATAGTATGTATAAGTGACCCGAAAAATTCCACCAGGAAATTCCTCTAACTGATAAACATTTTCAGCAAAGTAGCTGGATACAGAATTAACTCATAAAAATCACTTCTCCTCCTCTATACAAAGGACAAATGAACTGAGAAAGAAATCAAGGAAATAGTCTTTCTCAGTTGCCTCAAATAAAATAAATAAAATCTCTCGAGGTAACTCTAAGCAATTGAAAGGTTTGTATGACAAAAACTTCAAGTCATTGAGGAAAAATTGAAGACTGTATTAGAAGATTGAAGAATCTTCCATGATCGTGGATCAGTAAGATTCACACAGTAAAAGTGTTATATTAATATAGTATAACAGATGTATAATAATAGTATAATACTTCCATCCATTTTCTTGCAAATTTCATGGTGTCATTGTTTTTCTATGCTGAGTAGTACTCCATTGTGTATATGTATCACATTTTTTTAATCCATTCTCCAGTTGAGGGGCATCTAGGTTGTTTCTAGGTTCTGGCTATTATGAATAATGCTGCTATGAACATAGTTGAGCATGTGTCCCTGTGGTATTATTGAGCATTCCTTGGTTATATGCCCAAGAGTGGTATAGCTGGGTCCTGAGGAACATTGATTCCCAATTTTCTGAGAAACCACTACACTGATTTCCAAAGTGGCTGTACAAGTTTGCACTCCCACCAACAGTGGAGGAGTGTTCTGCTTGCTCCACATCCTCTCCAACGTAAGCTGTCTGGTATTTACCCACTCATAAGTAGATACTAGAAGTAAGGCAAAAGATAACCAGACAACAACTCACAATTCCAGAGAAGCTAGCTAACCTGGAAGACCCAAAGAGGGACACGTGGATCTCCCTGGGAAGGAGAAATAGATGAGATCTCCATGAGTAAAATGGGGATTTTCTATTTTTGTGCATCTTTTCATTTCTTCTTATTCTTTGTCTGGCTGTGTGGCTGGTTGACTGGCCCCTGATGTCCTCCTCCTTCTTCTCTTGCTCCCTGATTTCTCTTCCCAGATTTCTCCTCCTATTTATTCTCTCTGCCTACCAGCTCTGCCTATCCTTTCTCTTGCCATGTTATTGGCCATTCAACTCTATTTGCCCAATCAGGTGTTTTAGACAAGCAAAGTAACACAGCTTCACAGAGTTAAACAAATGCAACAAAAAAGAATGCAACACATGTTTGCATCATTAAACAAATATTCCACAGCATAAACAAATGTAACACATCTTCAAATTATATTCCACAACACTCAGCCATTTAAGTTTCCACTACTGAGAATTCTATGTTTAGATCTGTACCCCATTTTTAATTGGGTCATTTGTTTTCTTGACATCTAGTTTCTTGAGTTCTTCATAGATTTTGGATATTAACCCTCTCCAAGATGCATAGTTGGTAAAATTTGATCCCATTCTGCTAGCTGCCTCATTGTCTGAATGACAGTGTCCTTTGCTGTGCCGAAGCTGGTCAGTTTCATGAGGCCCCATTTATTACTTGTGATCTTAGTGCCTGTGCTAAAGGTGTTCTGTTTAGAAAGTCTTTTCCTGCGCCAATTAGGTCAAGGCTATTCCCCACTTCCCCTTCTATCAGGTTCAGTGTATCTGGTTTTAGGGTGAGGTGTTTGATGCACTGAGAGTTGAGTTTTATTAAGTATGGATCGATTTGCATTCTTCTACGTACGGCCCTCCAGCTTGACCAGCATCATTTGTTCAAGATGCTGTCTATTTTCCGTATGTACTTCTCAACTCTTTGTCAGAAATCAGGTTCCCATAGTTGTATGGATTTATATCTGGGATTTCAGTTTGATTCCATTGATCAACATGTCTGTTTTTATGCTACTATCATGCTGTTTTCATTATTATAACTTTGTAGTACAACTTGTAATCAGGAATGGTGATTGCAATTGCCTCCAGCAATTCTTTTATTGTTTAGGATTGTTTTAGCTATCCTGGGTTTTTGTATTTCCATATAAAGCTGGAAATTGTGAAGAATTGTATTGGAATTTTGGTGGGGGTTGCATTCAATCTGTAGATTCCTTTTGGTAGGATAGACATTTTTTACTATGTTAATCCTATTCCATGGCCTTTCCATATTCTGATATGTTGTTCAATTTTTTCTTCAATGACTTGAAGTTTGTATCATAAAAACCTTTTATTTTCTTAGAGTTACCACAAGTAATTTTATATTATTTGAGGCTATTGTGAAAGACATTTCCCTTATTTCTTTCTCAGTCATTTGTCCTTTGCATGTAGGAGGGCAACTGATTTTGAAGCCTACTTGATCATGGTAGATGATCTTTTTTATATGTACTTGGATTCAGTTTGCAAATATTTTTAAGTATTTTTACATCCCTGTTTATGACTAAAATTGTGGTTTGGGTAGCAAGGTAACTGTGACTTTGTTAAATTAATTGGACAATGTCCCTTCTGTTTCTATCTTATGGAATAATTTTATGAGTATTGGCATTAACTCTTCTTTGAAAGTCTGGTAGAATTCTGCATTAAAACCACGTGGCCCTGAGCTTCTTTTGATTGGGAGGCTTTTAATGCCTACATGCCTTTCACTAGGGGTTATAGGTCAGATTAAATTGCTTATCTGATTGACCCGTCCAGCAGGTCCAGTTATTCGTGGGTCTCGAGCCAGGAATCACCTGAAAGCCAATGGGGAGAGAAAGGAAGGAAGCCAAGCGCAAAATGAGAAACTGAGTCAATCTGAGTCGCGTCAAGGCTCCGTTTATTAAACTGAATGCTAAAGCTTATATAGGGAGCGGGGGAAGGCAAGGAGTGAAGAGTGTGAATTCCTGAGGGAGGGTTAAGGTGAGGTCACTTTGGTCCCAGGCCCTGCAGCTGGATGATTAACATTTGTTTTAGAAAGTTTATCTAGTTGTAAATCCAGTGGTTGGCTGGTGCCAGGCCCCTGCTGTGGGCTAATTAACACATGTTTCAGGAGGTTCACTTAATCGTAAATTCTGTACCAGGTCCCTGCTTTTAGGAGGCTTGATAAATCAGGAAAGTGACACAGCTGCCCAGAGTCTCTCGGTCTCTAACATCTGATCTTGATTTAACTTTGGTAAGTAGTATGTACAGAGAAAATTATTTCTTTTAGTTTTTCCAGTGTGAGAGGGTCTTTATGTAATTTCAACAATAGTGATATTTCTTTCACCAACTTGTGTACCCTTGTGTTTTGGGTATAGATGTTAAGAATTGAGATGTTCTCTTTGTGAATTTTTCATTTGATGAGTGTGTAATGTCCTTCTCTATTTCTTTTTATTCTTTTATATTTGTCAGATGTTAAAATGGCTATTCCAGCTTCCTTCTTAGGTCTATTTGCTTGGAAGATCTTTTTTCAACTCTTTACCAGATGTGATCCCTAGTCTTGATGTTAGGGTGTATTTGGGGGATGCAAGAGAAGAATGGACCCTCTTTTCCAATTCATTCCATCAGTCTGTGTCTTTTTATTAGGGGATTTGAGACTACTGATGCTCAGAGATAGCAATGGCCAATGGTTATTGATTCTTGTCATTTTGTTGTGGTTGGTGCTGGTGGTGGCAGTGGTGGTGGTGAATGAGTGTGTGTGTGTGTGTGTGTTCTTCTCTTCTTTTGAATTTGCTGGTCTATTTATTGCAAAGATTATTTAATACTTGTGTTTTCTTGAATACACTTGTTCTATTCAGGTTGGAGTTTTTCTACTAGCTGGATTTTTAGATAAATATTGATTAAATTTAGTTTTTGTCACAGATTGTCGGGGCGCATGTGTGGGTTCATGTGGATCCGTGGAAAGAAGATTCAGAGACACCTAAAGAATGAATCTAGCTTTTCTTGGCCAGAGGTGGGTCCAGCCTCGAAGAACTGAAGCACTTTTGCTTTGCCCAGGGCATTTTTATTTTTCTCTATATTTACAGTTAGCTAGTTAATTTTCATATGCTCAAAACAACCTGAAAGGAGCTCCCCAAAATACAAGGCCAAGTGCAAATTCCTCAGTTTCTCAGGGACTTTGGTTTTTTGAGTGTCCTGAACTAAATTTTGCATAGGCCTTTGATCCTTGGGAGACTCTCAGCCAGAATTCACATAGGGCAATAAGAAAAACAAAAAGTATCAATTAAACAAAGGAATGATAAGGGGTAGGTGCTACTCTTTGGAGCCAGGCCAGGAGTAGCTCAGCAGAAATGCTGCTACAGGTCTTATGTGGCATGTCTCATTTTCTTCATCTATGATGATTGAAAGTTCTTCTAGGTATAGTAGTATGAGCTAGTATCTATGGTCTCTTAGATTTACAGCACATCTTCCCACATCCTTCCAGGTCTTCCATTGAGAAGTCAAGTGTATTTCTAATGGGTCTACATTGATATGTTCCTTGGTCTTTTTCCCTTTCATTTTTTAGTATTCTTTCTTTAATCTGTGCATTCAGTGTTTTTATTATTATGTGCTGAGAGGAACTTGTTTTCTGTTCCTATTTGGTGGTGTGTATGCCTCTTGTTCCTTAATAGACAGCATCTTCTTTAGGTTAGGGACATTTTCTTTTATGACTTCGTTGAAAATATTTTCTGTGCCTTTCACCTGGGGATCTCCTCCTTCTTCAATTCCTATTATTTATAGATTTGGTCTTTTCATGGTGTCTTAGATTTCCTAAATGTTTTGTGTCAGGAGTTTATTTAGATTTAACCTTTTGTTTAATTATGAATCCATTTCTTCTATGGTTTCTTCAATGCTTGAGATTCTCTCTTCCATCTCTTGTTTTGTGCTGGTGAAGCTTGACTGTGGATCCTGTTAGAGTTCCTAAATTTTTCATTTCCAGATTTTTCTCAGTTTTGGTTTTCTTTATTGATTCTATTTCCAATTTGAGGTCTTAAAATCTTTTATTCATTTCCTATACTATTTGTTCTCAATTCCATAGATTTCTTTAATTAAGGGATTTTTCATTTCTGCTTTAAAGACCTCTATCATATTCATAAAAGCTCTTTTTTTCTTATGCTTCAGCTATGTTGGAATATTAAATGTCTGCTGTGGTAGTGTTTCTGAGCTCTAGTGAAGACATCTTGTCCTGCTATTATTGATTGTGCTTTTATACTGCCATCTCGATGTCTGGGACTAGGAAGATTGTAATAAATTCTATATGCTGGTATCTGGTCTTGACTTTGTCAGGTGGGTGTCTTGTTTCTTGATTTCTGCTACCCTCTCTGGTTCTCAGGAGAATGCAGTGACTGTGTGTTGCCGCAGGAAATTCTTCTGGGGTCCTGATAGGTGTGGTCACTGGCAGTCCCAGGTAAAATATGTTCTGAATATTGGGAGCTGAACCTCAGAATTGAGCTGGGCTGGTGGGACATCTGAAGGGGTTCACAGGGTAAGAAAAGCAGGATCTGTTTAGTTGTGCTTCAGGAATGGGATTAGTGAGTGAGGAGAGGCCACAGCTGTAGATGTGGTACTGTGCTACGGATTGCACTAGGGGATTTGACAGGGAGAAATGGAGGGAGAGTTGAAGATCTACAGTTAGCCTACTTACTTTGCTGGTCCAAGTTACCTGTGGATTCCTAGGGAATTCGTGCTGCAGTTGGAGGCTGGGACAAAGCAATGGGTGGGGGTAGGGACATTAAGAAGGGGAGACCTGTGGGACCCCAAAGATGGGTGCAGGATGAAGAAGGTAGGCTGTGTCAGGTGTTCTGGTGCAGACCTGGGGATGAGGCTAAGGGGATTGGATTTGGAGGAGCAGAGCAAAAAGTGAAGATCTGTGATCAGCCTACCTGCTTCCCTGGCTAAACTGTGTCTGTGAACTTTCTCTCTCTCTCTCTCTCTCTCTCTCTCTCTCTCTCTCTCTCTCTCT
>CABHPH010139905.1:15735-45523 GCA_902168325.1 Peromyscus nudipes
TCTCTCTCTCTCTCTCTCTCTCTCTCTCTCTCTCTCTCTCTCTCTCTCTCTCTCTCCCGGTTACATTTGAATGTTTTCACAATTGCCCACTACACACAGATTTAAGTCTTTTTCATTCTACATGTTCACTATGGTCTGCACAGTTATTAATGGAAGGCCTTTGAATGATGGTGACAGAGCACATGGGGACATTACTGCAAGTCATGCTACATAGCATTCTTGGATTTAGAGGACACACCAGGCTGCCCAGGTAAAATAAAAAACTACTTCCATAGTTTTGAGCTTGGGTAATCTTCCATAGACCAGCCATTCCTTAGGTTGCAGAGAGAGAAAGAGAGAGAGACAGAGACACAGAGTGAGACAGACAGGAAGACAGAAGACAGACAGACAGAGAGACCACATCTTTCTCTGGTAGGGGCTGGGAACACAGAATATTGGATGGAGTTGCTGAATCTGTAGAATTCTTTACTGATTGGAGGAAACAGTGAATCCATGGCTGCACCATGTCAGTGGGAACACTGTAAACCATAAAGAGAAAAGACTACTGGTACTGGGCTGTGGATGCACTAGACTTAGGGGCTGGACAGAGGAGCCAAGGTTAGCCAGTCCTCAGGTGTCCCTAAATCCTGAGATTGCTTACCACCTCATCCAGGAATTCATACTGAGCTGTTTCCAAATTTTTACCCCATAATCTTTGTGTATCCTGGCAGGGTTCCCTGGGATTCTGAAATTCCTGTTCATGGGCCAGTATCTCAGCTTTATCATAGACTGTGAGAGCCCAGAGAGTCCCAGTTTTGGAACCAACAGAGTCTGAAAATGTTTGTCAAGTGGCTATAAATGTTTCTAAGTTTGATCTCAGTGGGAGCTTACACTAGTGTGGGTACAGAATGGAAGAGGGATGAACAGGAGATGGGCAATTAAGGAAACCACATAAAAATAAACAAATAGAAACAAGCGGGTGTAGCCATCCTGATATCCAACAAAATAGACTTCAAACTAAAATCAATCAAAAGAGATCTAGAAGGGCATTACATATTCATCACAGGAAGGATCCACCAAGAGGAAGTTTCAGTTCTGAACATTTATGCCCCAAACACAAGGGCACCCACATATGTAAAAGAAACACTGCTAAAGCTTAAACCACATATAAAACCCCACACATTAATAGTGGGACACTTCAACACCCCACTTTCACCACTGGACAGATCTCCTAAATGGAAACTTAACAGAGAAATAAAGGACTTAACTGATGTCATGACCCAAATGGACTTAATTGATATCTACAGAACATTCCATCCTAACAAAAAAGAATATACTTTCTTCTCAGCACCCCATGGAACCTTCTCCAAAATCGACCACATACTTGGCCACAAAGCAAATCTCAACAGATACAAAACAATTGGAATAGCCTCCTGTGTTCTATCAGACCACCAAGGTTTAAAGTTAGATTTCAACAACAACAAAAACTACAGAAAACCTACAATCTCATGGAAACTGAATAATGCTCAACTGAATCACCAATGGGTTAGAGAAGAAATAAAGAAAGAAATTAAAGAATTCCTAGAGATCAACGAAAATGAAGACACCACATACCCAAACCTATGGGACACTATGAAAGCAGTGCTAAGAGAGAAATTCATAGCACTAAATGCTCACATAAAGAAGTTGGAGAAATCTCACACTAGTGACTTAACTGCACACCTGAAAGCTCTAGAACAAGAAGAAGCAAAGTCTCCCAGGAAGAATAGACGCCAGGAAATCATCAAAGTGAGAGCTGAAATCAATAAAATAGAAACAAAGAGAACAATACAAAAAATAAACAAATAAATATGATTTAAATTATATCATAGAACAAATGGACTTAACAACTACCTACATAAAATTCCATCCAAACACTACAGAATACACATTCTTTTCAGCTGCCCCTGGGACTGTCTCTAAAATAGGTCATATATTAGGATACAAAGCACATTTTGACAAATATAGAAAAAATGAAATAATTTTCCATATTTTATTACAATGGAATAAATACCTACCCAGAGCGAAAGAAAGTATAGAACACGAACAGTCTCATGATGAATGTGTCCTTGAAGAAGTAAAAAAGGAAAGTTAAAATTACAGGAATGAAATGGAACTGAAAAGAAAACAAATGAAAACAAAAGACAGCAGACAAAATCCCGAGGGAGTTGTGCAGCTCATGGGGTGGGCATCTGCACACCTAAGTCCCAGAGTATAAATTTCAAATGTCCGTGCCCTTCTCCATCTGTGGTTTCTCCATCTGTGATTTCTCCATCTGTGGTTTCTCCATCTGTGGTTTCTCCATCTGTGGTTTCTCCATCTGTGGTTTCTCCATCTGTGGTTTCTCCATCTATTGAATCCTCTGCACACATCTGATTAGAGATCCAGAATCTCCAGAGCAGCCTTCTGCTTCCTGCTCCCCACACCTTCACCCATGCTGTGTCTATGACAAGCAAGTCACCATGGTTTGGGGTCAGGTTTGGGGTGAGGGTTACTGATATTCAGAGTCTTCAAAGTCCATGCTGTGCCTTCCACAGAAGGGCACAATAAAAAGGCAAAAAGATGAGATGGCTTTGCCAGCCTGATAAGCACAAGATCTCCTCAACTCTGCCTGGTCACTGCAGGTCTCCTGTGACATTATGTTGACTGGCCCATAGAGCTCCCACCTATACCTTTTGGTATACAAAATCCTATTGGTGAGGCCCACAACTGCTTCCTGTTGGAAAACTCAGTACATCCAATAGCAGCATAAACTCAGGCCCACGAGCTAGCTCAGCTGTTCTCAACCTGTCAGTAGTAACCACTTTAGGGGAGGGGGACATCAAATGACCCTTTCACATGGGTTGCATAACCAGTATCCCACATATCAGATATTTACAATATGATTTGTAACATTAGTAAAAGTATAGTTATGAAGCAGCAACAGAATAATTTTATGATTGAGGGTCACTAAAACTAGAGGAACTGTCTTAAAATGTCACAGCATTAGGAAGAGTGAGAAACACTGAGCTAGCTGACCATGCCACTGGATCAACTACAGGGCTTCCTGAAGATTGTGACCTGTGGACATCTGCTTCTCTTCCTGTGTGTTCAGTGTGAGACTCTGAGAGGGGAAGATGGGAACAGGGTCAGAGCTGCCAACCTCAGCAAAGTCAGAGACTGAGAAGGCAAGAGGCAATGGATCAGGGAGGGAGGAGCTTATGGGAATGACAGGCAGCAGTGAGGGGCAATGCATCCACTAAAGCCCACAGGGTAGTCCTGTAGCACACACAGGGTCAGTGATGCCCAAGGACACTCATTACTGAGGAGCTGAGCAGTGTGAGGGGCCCTGACAAGTGCTGAGCCTGGAGGTCAGAAGGACCAGACAGATGGTCAGGAACAGAGAGACAGATGGGACATATCCTTTCTCTCTGTGTGGCTGCGGTTAGACTGTGGCTGCTGATGCTGAGGACCCCTGGATAACAATGAAACTATTAACACCTTTATGACATCATTGGGATCTTATGACTCACCACTTAGGTCAGAGAATTACCCAGGTACCCCAAACAGACTACGGAAAGTAACCCAGCCCTAAACAGAACTATAACTCCCCAGCCTCACACCACACTGCTGAAATGAGAGGCCCAGGTTCTCTTCCCAATGTGTCTGACCTTGGACAAAGGTAAAACCTGGCTTCTAGGGCAAGGAGAATGTGGTCTGGGCCTGCAACAAAGTCTTCAGACCTTATCAGAAGCTGAGCCAAGAGAGTACCAGGGCAGGATGTGCATACAAACCTTGATGCCTCTTATCCCTATATATTCTACTGTGAACTTTGGCAAATTCTTGCCATGCCACCAGTTAGAGTCACTCTAAGGAAGCCACACTTACCTCAGCATGTGACCCTGGTCTGCAATTTGATGTTCTAATGGATACTCAGCATCATAGTCAAGAAGATCTAACTTGCTCTTGCATGGCTGCTCTTCTGAACAGTCTTGATTCAGTTACCTGTATTCTGAACCACAAACAAATATAAGAAGGCACAGGGTTGTATCACATTCTCTATCTGGCACTTAGTGCTGGCTCATCCTCAGCGACATCAAGGTGACAGTGTCTAATACACACTCCCCAGGATTACTTAAAAAGATGGGTGTGACCAGGGTGTGATGGAACATGTCTGACAATCCAGCACTTTTGTTGAGGTGAAGGAAATAGGAGGTTCTCCAACTGAAGTCTGGCAATCTGGCAAGAATCTGATCACACAATAAAATCCTGAGGATGTTCAGGCAATTAAGGGTTGCTAGAGCACGTAGACTCATGAGGCCCCATCCCTTCCTCAGCATCTCTAGGTGAGTGATGGACACTGGAGAGGGAAGAGTCATTTCCTTAAATGATATAGCTACCCATACTCCTGTAAATAAACTCCCAACCAATTAGTTACTCTAACCAAACAACAATTAAAAAGGCAATAAAGGAGAAGAGAACAAGTTGAGAGGAAAAAGGAGAAGTGGACAAGTGAGAGTAATAGAGGATTGAACATGAGCAAATGCCTCAATCACATGCATGAAAATGTCATCATGAAACCCATTATTATGTATATTTAGTATATACTGAGAGAAAACAGAAGAACGCCAACACAATGTTGTCTGTGCAGATTATCTACATCAAGGCAACATTTCTTTTGTAGAGAGATGTTTTATAAAAGGAGTATTATAAGATCTTTCATCGTGCTGCAGGCCTAAGCATGCTCAGCTCTATTCCTCTGCCAGCTACAAGGCTCTAGGAACCTCACAAAGTGAACCTTGTTTACAGCACCACATTGCTGGTGGACATCTATCCAGAGCACATCAGCAACCACACATGATCCCATTCAACAATACAGAAGAGGATTCTTAGCATGTAACTCCAGAAGGCTCTAAAGTCAGATGTATGGCTACTGTAAAGGGGAGGCTCTCTTGAGAAGACAACACCCATGCTTGAGTGCGTCTTCTCCTGTCCTTGGGTGTCCCTCTTTAACACTGTACTGCAAGCATGCAAACATCTGTTCTTACAAATGCCAGCTATGAAAGAAGTAGACTCCTAAAGAGAGGAGACTCTTGGATCTGTTGAGCTGTGTGAAAATCACACATAGATCTTTAGGGATGCAGCTCTCCTGAGTCA
Source organism: Peromyscus nudipes (assembly GCA_902168325.1). Taxonomy (NCBI): domain Eukaryota; kingdom Metazoa; phylum Chordata; class Mammalia; order Rodentia; family Cricetidae; genus Peromyscus; species Peromyscus nudipes. The sequence goes on from CABHPH010139905.1 coordinate 20,890, forward strand.
TCACTTTGAATGGCCATCAGGAGTTATTCATGCTCCTGTAAACAACCTCTCACCCAGACACCACACCATGATAAACTCATTGGTCACCCAAGAAACGAAAAAGAATGCCAGATGTGTTTCATAGAAATAAACAAAAGCATAAAGAGGATAAATGTGTGCACATATATTGGGTTTTCACATATTGGTCACAATCTAACACCTTCATGGGCTGGGTTCATCCACCCTCAAACTGAAAGAACATTATTCCACTAAATGCCATTTCAGGGAAAGCTGCTTTTGGAGGATCAAGCATCATGGTTGTGCTAGACTCCAAGTAGGACCACTTTATCTTTTTTTGTCTGTTGTTGTAACAATGTGAGGCATCAGTGGTGGATTCAGTAAGCTTCATGGTCAGAAATGCCTACCAGCAAGGCATCCCATGTAGGCAGCAAGTCACTTAGGACAGGGGGTGAGCTTTTGACCTCGGGAAGACATAGGCAAAAGCCTCTGATGCCTACATATGCTGCTGTTCTGTCCACATCCACATCAGTTGACACAAAAGATGTTCAGCCATGTGGATCAGAGAGGGGAAGACATCTCAGAAACACCACACTAATTTGAAGCTTAGATCTGCCTAATGCTACGGTATCAAAACAAGATGCTCTATGAGGTGAAATGCCATGAAGGTGGGAGCTTGAAAAGATAATAAACCCAGAAGGGTAAGAAGGTCTTTACTGGACACCTCCCTGAACCTTCGGGCAGGGAAAGACTCAGGGCTACCTAAAGAGTACATAGTATCCAAGGTACGTTCCAGTTTGTGACAGAGAATATCCACCATGAACTTCACTCAAATCAGAAATTGTACAGCCTAGGTGTGTTAGGACCATAACATGAAAATGGTGATTCTTGTATGTTCTACCCTGGACATCATGGGGTAGACAAGGATACAGCACAGCCTGACTTAGGTGCTGTGAGAGGGAAGAGCAATTCCTCTGAGTGCAGGAGGATGGCTGCCTGATAATTCCACTGCAGTCTGAAGGCATTATTGAGCTCCTCCTGCAAACATCCCCTGTGTGCTTAGGGGGCTTTAGAATTTCAATAAGCATATTATTTTTAAAGAGCTTCATTATTAAATGGCGCATATGTAATCAAATCCATTCATTTATCTTCATACTTTTGTTATTTTGAGCAAATGCATGAGACATTGTAACTATGTCCATCTCAAGTGAGAGGATGTTTCTGTCACTCAAAACAGTTCCATCTCACCCCTTTACATTGACTATTATCCTGAGCCATATTTCCTGGCAGCCAACTAACTGCTTTCTGGTCCTGAGGTTTGTAAAAGGACCATAATTTAGAAATTGTAAAGGTCTGTGTATACTGTCATGGAAATGGAAATATTTGCCTGAGGCACAAGGGTGGTTGACCTATATCATCGACTCTTCCACTGTGATATAAGTAGAGTGGGGTGATTCTGATGCCCATTTTCATCTCCATCTTCCCTGAGATTTTCTGCACAGTGAGTGCCCTCTCACCCTGTCCTGACCTGCTAACTCTCTGTTCATCTTGTGAGCTCCTGGCTCTGCCTGCAGTATGAGGATAAGAAGGAACACAGAGGTACCTAGGGAAGTGCCATGTTCCAGGGAACTGCTGAGGATTTCAGGGGGCACATCCATACACGTCTGTCTGCCTCACAGAGGTTGAGTGTTCTCTTTGGCCAACAAATTGTACCTCATGGTCCCCATTGTGTTTAAAATCAAGTGAGGAGGTGGGATGGTTCTTCTGTCTCCACTTTTCATCGTGGGGTAGTAGGAACAATTTCATACTTCCCACAATACTCACAGTGTACACTATGTGATTTGTTAGGAGCACACACTCACTGGGAATGCTGGAAAATTTATTTTCCCTTACTGGAAGAATGAGCCAGTCCCTCCCTGCATGATACCTGTACAGTTGCTGTCTGACGTGTCTCGATATGAGCAGATGGACTCAGACTCTCTGGTTACCACATGGGAGGCAAGAGAGAAGAGAGGATTCTGTCTTTTGTTGAATAATGGTTTTGTGAGGAAAGGGGACTGAGGGGTATCGAGTAAAGAGGCCTTACTACTCTGAACCATTTACCTCATCTCCATGACCTTTTGACTTTAAAGTCACCAAAAAAATTGAGTTTGGTGACCTGCTGATGGATGAGGCCATGAGGCACTGCGGACCCCCTGACCCTCCAACTAGAGTTCTAAGAGACCATGGCAGAATTCACATTTCTGATCCCTGCCCTGCAAGAAGCATGTGTCCAGGTGTGGAGAGAGTCTCAAGGAAGGACGAGATCAGGAAGGACGGGATCAGGTGTGCACTGTTTTACAGCTCCAAGCTACTGTGGGGTTAGAGTTCAAGTCCTTCCACCGCAGCCTGTGCTCCCTCCTGTACCCACCCCAAGTGAGCACAGGACCAGGCATAGGTGCAGAGAGCTATGCCATATGTTACTTCTTTGTTCATCTCTCTGTCAACCTATATACTGTTTATTATTTATTCATATCTTGATTGATTGATTTTGAGACAGGGTCTCACTATGCTGGACAGACTGTCCTAAAATGAACTTCAAAACCAGCATGACCTGAAACCAAACACAGTCCTTCTGCCTAGGGGCCTGGTATTAAAGAGGTGTGCAACTACTCTCTGACCTGGAAAACTGGTACCAAGTCCTTTCATTTGGTACTTTAAACCAATAAAACATCATCATCAGTGATGATTCTTGCAGTACCCACTCTGAACACGAGGGGGCAGGAGAGAAAGGAGAATACTCTTTAGCCTGGACTCTACAGCTTGTCAGAGAAGAGCCCTTCCTTTTAGTACAGATGAGCTGTGCCTGAAACTTCCACAAGAGCCTGAAGGCGTTACTGACCTGCTGCTGTATGAACACCTCCGTGAGGTATGCACTTCTGCTTATGGACAGGATGGATCTCGGAGGGGCTTTTAGATGTTAAGTAGCTCTCTTCACATTGGAAAGCTTTATTGTCAAATGATTTCTATGCAATTAAATTTGCCTTTTACCAGCATATCTTGGTAAGTTGGCAGAAGAAGATGAGATAAGCAACAACACACACTTCAAGTATGAGAATAATTCTTTCAAAACTATAGCTCATGGTCCTTTATGTTAACCATTGCCTGGTCTCTGCTCCCTGTAAACTGTTGACTGCTTTCTGGTGGAACAGTTTAGAAACTCCATAGAATTTAAAAACATCAGGGCCCTTGCCGTCTGTCTTAGTTAGGGTTTCTATTGCTGTGAATGGTCACTATGACCATGGCAACATTTACAAAGGAAAGCATTTAATTGTGGTAGCTCATGTACAGTTCAGAAGTTCAGTCCATTATCATCAAAGCAGAGAGCAGAGCAGCATAGAGACAGAAATGGTGCTGGCTACATCTTGATCAGAAGACAACAGGAAGTAGACTGTAACATTGAGTGTGATTTGAGCTTATGTGAGACCTCAAAGCCTGCTTCCATAAAGAAACACTTCCTTCAACAAGGCCACACCTACTCCAACAAGGTCACACCTCTTAAATTTGCCATTCCCTTTGAGGGCTATTTTGTTCAAACCACCACATTCCACTCATTGGCCCCCAAAGGCTTGTGGCCATATCATAATGCAAAAATGCTTTAGGTCCAACTTCAAAAGTCCACATAGTCTATCAGTCTGTACAATGTTTTAAAGTCCAAGGTTCAAAGTGTCTTCTGAGAATCATGCAATCTTTTAACTGTAATCCCCTATAAAATAAAATTTAAAAAGTTCACATACTTCCAACATATAATGGCACAGGATATATATTACCATTCAAAACTTAGGGAAGGGAGCATACTGAGGAAATACTGGAAGAAAGCAACACCAAAAACCAGCTGGGCAGACTCCAAACTCTGCATCTCCAAATCTGATTTCAGAGTGCTCACCAGATCTTCAACTCCATACAGTTTTGTTGACTACAACACACTTCTTTCTTGTGGGCAGGTTCCAATCCCTGTTAGCAGCTTTCTCTGCAGGTATCCTGTGTCTCTGTCACATCCAACATATAGGAATCTCCAGGCAATCGAGGCTTCAACTTCACAACTTCATGACATAGCCTCTCTGGGCCTCCATTCAGGGACACTTCTGATACATGCTTGGCCTCACAAGTCTGTCTGTGATGTGTAGTCTGCCACACATTTTTGATAAACAGTTAAAGCTTCTAATAGAACAGCTTTGTCAGTCTACTGGGTCAGAGATCAGTCCTGTAGGGAGTCTAAAGATATTTTGCTATGGTGTGTGTCAAGGGTGTGAGTTGGGAGAGGGAGAAACGCACACGTATGTCTATCAGAAGACATCCTTGCCCCTGGCACCATGACTGATGGCTTCTCCATGTATAGAAGTGTCTTCCTGTTTTCCACAACTCCTCCAGAACAACAGTAACTCTTCTTTACATTCCATGTGATGAATTTTCTTTTTTTTTCTTTTTTTTTATAATTTATTTTATTTTATTTTACAATATAATTCAACTTTACATATCAGTCATAGATCACCCCGTTACCCCTCCTGCCACCCCGCCCCCCTCTCCCCGGCCCACACCCCATTTCCATCTCCTCCAGGGCAAAGACTCCCCCGAGGATTGAGATCAACCTGGTGGACTCAGCCCAGGCAGGTCTAGTCCCCTCCTCCCAGGCTGAGCCAAGGGTCTTTACTAAGCCCCAGGTTTCAAACAGCCAATTCATGCACTGAGCACAGGACCCAGTCCAACTGCCTGGATGCCTCCTAAACAGATCAAGCCAATCAACTGTCTCACCCATTCAGAGGGCCTGATCCAGTTGGGGGCCCCTCAGCCATTGGTTCACAGTTCATGTGTTTCCATTTGTTTGGCCACTTGTCCCTGTATTCCATCCATCCCTGGTCCCAACAACTCTAGCTCACATAAACCCTCCTCCTTCTCGCCAATTGGACTCCCGGAGCTCCACCCAGGGCCTGACCGTGGATATCTGCATCTAGTTCCCTCAGTCACTGGATGGGGTTTCTAGTATGACAATTAAAGTGTTTGGCCATCCTATCACCAGGGTAGGTCAGATCGGGCTATTTCTCAACTATTGCCAGCAGTCTATTGTGGGGGCATCTTTGTGGATTTCTGTGGGCCTCTCCAGCACTTTGCTCCTTCTTATTCTCATGTGGTCTTCATTTATCATGAACATTCCTTGTGTTTCCTCTCTGTACTTGATCCAGTTGGGATCTCCCGCTCCCCCAAGTTCTCTTTCCCTCGCCCCTCGCCCCTCATTTCCCCCACTCACGTCCAGTCTGTTCATGTAGATCTCATCCATTTCTCCATCATTGGGCGATCCCCGTGTCTTTCTTGGGGTCCTGTTTTCCAGGTAGCCTCCCTGGTGTTGTGAGTGGCTGTCCAGTCATCCTTGTTCTACAACTAGTATTCTCCAGGAGTGGGTACATACCATGTTTGTCTTTCTGAGTCTGGGTTACCTCACTCAGGAGGATTTTTTCTAGATCCCTCCATTTGCCTGCAAACCTCATGATGTCGTTGTTTTTCTCTGCTGAGTAGTATTCCATTGTATATATGTACCACAGTTTATTTATCCATTCTTCGGTTGAAGGGCATCTAGGTTGTTTCCAGGTTCTGGCTATTACAAATAATGCTGATATGAACATAGCTGAGCAAGTGCCCTTGTGGTATGGTTGAGCATTCCTTGGGTATATGCCCAAGAGTGGTGGACCTCTCCTTGTTAGCGTGCATGTGTGATAATTGGTCCCAGCACAGGTGAGGATGGGAAGCACTTGCACACAAGGTTAGAGGGGGTAACTTCTCATGCCCACCAATTCCACCTGTTTTAGATTTTCTCATTCTCAATGAGGTCAAAATGTCTTCAACGTGCGTTTTGTTTCCCCAAAGCACTTTCTCTGTTTTTAAAGAGGGTATATCCTGTGTCCTTTCAACCCTGGGGCCTCATGCTACTTCTATCTCTGACCAACTTGTCCTCTTTATTTACCACTATACAAAGGCAAAGTCCCCTTGTTCTAATCACTGCTGAGCACCAGCCATAAGGCACCATGACCTATGCATGAAGGTAGAGATTCCTGTGTTGTCTATCCTGGACACCAGGGCACAGATGAGGGGAATGCTAAGCAGAGGCTCAGCAGCTGAGCTCATGGATACCATCCCCATCTAAAGATTCCCTCCATGCCCTCCTGCACTGCTTTCTATTGCTGTAGTTTGCACCTGCTTATGGTTTAGGAACACTGTAGCTCTTCCTGCCATGTCCTATAAGAGGAACCACTGGAGACTAGTTGCCATCCAGCATAATGTCCTTGAGATTCCCTCCTCTCATTGCAGAGTCTCAGCTCCATTTATGCCTCAGCAGCTGCAGCCTGAGTCACTTCCATGTGAAGACTCTTCCTTGGTGGGAAGAAGTCATGTTTCTTGACTCACTATGTAGCCCAGGCTGGAGTCACACTCATCCTCTTCCTCCATAAGCAGATGGCCACCCAATACAACCATACTGAAGATCGGCAAAGTCCCAGCACAGGTGAGGATGGGAAGCACTTGCACACAAGGTTAGAGGGGTAAGAAATTATGCCGTTGTTTTGGAAGACAGGTTAGCACAGTCTTTCTGAGTTAACCAATCACAGGCTTGTCACAAACTCCTCAGTTCATTGCTTTCACCTTCATTCAGAGGAATCTGAAGCATGTGGGCACACAAAGTTAGTATTCAAGTTAGCCATAAGGGATTCATTAAAAAGTTTAGTGTGCATATCTTTCATCCCAGCATTCAGAGGCTGAGCCAGGAGTGTTAGAGTGTTAGTGACTACATTTTAAGACATTGTCTTAACGTAAAGAAATACAGAAACCAACCCACTTGGCCTTTGAGCTCAATTTGATCTATTTTCATGAGAAGCAAGATTGTTAATGCTCACAGAACTCTCAATTCTGGACCAGCTAGTAGATGTGGGATATGAAATGTTTTTTAAATACCTAATTGGATGCATTGAGTTTAGGTGGGTTATACTGAGAGAGACAGAGAGAGACAGACAGACAGAGAGAGAGACAGAGACAGAGAGAGACAGAGAAAGAGACAGATAGAGACCGAGAGACCGAGAGACAGAGAGAGAGAAGCAGAGAGAAACAGAGAGCATGAATTGGGTGGGTCTAGAAAGGGGAGTAAACATGATTTAAATATGTTATATATCTGTGTGAAATTATCAAAGATTAAAATATACATCCTGGATATATAGTTGAGAGAGCACTTGTCTCACAAGTATAAGGCCCTGGATTCAATATCCTGTCTCCACTTCAGATGTTTGGGAAAATTGACACATCAGAGGTGATTGGATGTCAAAATATCATGTCTATCTGTTAATAAGCCCTAAGTATTCTCATCTATATAAGTAGCTTGTAAAACATTTGATTTGCCACAGCCCTGGTATTTTAGAAAGTTTATGTGACCGTAACAAAAATTATCATAAGAAGCAAGCTCAGGTCTATGGCAGACACACGTGGCCTGGCTACTTGGAAGACTAAGGCAGGTGGAATATATGAGCTCAAGAGTTAAAGGTCAGCCTGTAACATACACACATACTGCATCACAATTGCATATATGCATAGATTGATACATGTAACATACATACACGACTTTGTATATATCATAACCTATGTGGCTTATAACCAATAGGAATTTGTTCACAATTTTAAAGACTATGAATTCCAAAATTAAGATATCAGATATGCTATATATTGAGGGCTAGCTTTCTCATCCAAAGATTGTTCTTTTTGGTTACACTGAGCTGATGGAACAAAGAATGATGCCCATGATGTGAGTTTCCTAGTGGCCAGACTCTTAATATCCTCATTGTAGAGTTCATGTTTGAGCTGACTTGATAATAGATGCCATAGAGGCAGAGGACAAGGTCAGATACAGAATGGAAAAGGCATGCTGGTAATTGAAGTAGGCTATATCAACAGAGTAGATTTGCTGAGTGCCAGCACAAGTTTGTTTAACTTTTGAAGAAGAGGTCAGCCTGTCTTTCAACAGGCCTACACCATTTTGCATCTCCTCAGGGCATGCATGTGTGAGCATGCCAGTGGCTCCCAGTCTTTGCCACCACTGAGTATGTGCATATGCAGTACTATCTCCATGAAGAGAGTTCTGTAGACTTCAGCCCACCTCCCTCTTCCTGCCTACAAATGAAAGGTTCCAGACCACCCCCACCACCACACACACAGAATTTGAGAGTCTTCTTCATTCTACACGTTCACTATGGTCTCCACCATCATCAATGAAGGGGCTCTGAATGATGGTTCACTGGGTGAGAGAGCACTTAGGGATGTTACCGCAAGTATGCTATACAGCAGCTGAGGATTAAGAGGACACACCTGGCTTTCTTGGTAACATAAAGAAGCTACTTCCATGTCTTTGAGCTTGGAAGAATCAGGTGGAGTGTTCCTTTCAGTTTCCAAAGCTCAGATGTTCGCCAGAAAGGGAGTTGAAGACAAAGAGAACATAAATACAACCAATTAAAAATATTTGTTAAATGGATAAATGACTATGAAGTTGATCTTGGCAGGAACTGGCTACTAGAGGAGACACATCATGAGGGTGGAGTGAATAGGAGCTATGGACTTTAAAAGAACCAGAATAGTAGTGTGTTTTGGTCTAACAACTGTAATTTAACAAGGAGGTGTCCAAGTAGACCCTAAGTTAATTGTAGGGACTAGGGAGTCTGGAAGCAGGCTCAGTAAACTGAGTCCTCAAAGCACAGAGGAGTCTTGAGGATGAAGGACACACTCAGAGCTCCTGCGTTTTCCTGTCTCTCCAGTGACATCTTGAGTGAGTACTTACTCACAGAAGCCCTCTGACTTCTCCTGTTACAGCTCTTTGCCCAGGAGTGAGGACAGGGTTCCTAGTATTCGAAAATAGCTTCAGAATCCATGGTGTGCCTTTCCATGACGTTAAAGAGAGAACAGAAATAGCATTGGTGACTTGCCCTGCCTTCTGGCCATTGTCTGCTGTCATTCTGACTAACCAGTTCTCCTACAATGAGGACTTTGCCCCACCACACCGAGTTCCCTCCTACATCCTTTTGATTTAAACTCTTGCCTGAACAAGGCCCACAGATTCTCTTCCTGTTTGTGTAACGTGGACGTCCTATGCAGAAGCACAGACTCTGGTCTGAGAGCTGATCATGCCACTGAATCAACTTCATCGCTGGCTGAATGCTGTGGTCTTTGGGCTCCTGCTTCTCTTCCTCCATGTGCAGGGTGAGGCATTGGGAAATGACTAGAGTCAGAGCTGCCAAATTCTGCAAAGTCAGAGGCTGGGCTTGTGGGAGAAAAAGTGGGGGAAGGGTGCGTGATGGAAATGATAGATAAATGTGTGGGAAACATGTGCCTCCCAATCTTCTAATTAAAGCCCACTGATTTTGTGGGTCCACACAGATCATCAGAGATATCTAAGGTCACTCCAGACTGAGGAGAAAGTTCAGTATAAACAGCACTGGAGAGTGCTAGACAATTCTAAGGAAAGTGATCAGAAGATGTTTTTTCTCCTTAGTGTCTGGCTGTGACTATAGCTACTACTGACCTTTGGATAAAAATGACAATAATCATAAATTCATGTAGCCAAATGACTTAGAGTGTGTGAGCTCTTTGGCCAGAGAAATGCTCTGACAACCTTCAAAAGGGGTGTAGGAAAGGTTCCTGGCCATGAGGGGTAGGGAAGCTCTCACACTCACACCCCAGAGCTGAAATAGGAGGTCCTGGGTGCCCTCCCAGTGTGCCCTGGTAACAATGAGGTGGGAACTCTCACAATCTGTGGTAACTGATTGCACAAAACTAACCCTGATGGCATCTCTCCACACAGGTCAGGACTCATCAGAGACCAGCCCCATCAGAAACACACACACAGGCCAGATTCGAGGCAGCCTTGTCCATGTGAAGGACACCAAAATTGGTGTCCATACCTTCCTGGGAATTCCCTTTGCCAAGCCACCTGTAGGACCACTGCGCTTTGCACCTCCTGAGGCCCCTGTACCATGGAGTGGTGTGAGAGATGGGACCTCACATCCAGCCATGTAAGTTCTGGACCCAGAGGATGTCTGGCCCTGGGGTGAAGAGTTGCTCTGAGTTCTCAACCATACTGAAGTCTTCTTCCATCTCAGCTCTGTAGCAGTTTTCTCCTATTGTGGGGGAGTCAGTCGCCCATGCATTTTCTCCTATTGTGGGGGAGTCAGTCGCCCATGCATTTTTTTCTGATGTATGTAGTAAAACTGAATAGAACAACCTTGCCAATCTCCTTGGTCACAGCTTGGCTTTTGGAGTTAGATGCAGGTACTATAGACAGGAACAAAGATAAAATTTTTCACAGATTTGAATTGAGCCCGGTGTTCTCTGCCACAATGGGAGTGATCTCTAGGCATGTGTTACGAGACCTACGAAGCAGAAAGTGCCCCCTGAATCTAGTAGAATACACTTTAGATCCTGAGGAGTGCAGCAATATGGATACTTGCTAACCCCACACTCATAGTCACTATGACAACCTACAAGGCCAAGTGCCATGACCAAGGAACAAGGTTATGTAATTAATTCCCTCTGGAGACAGTATAGGAAATAAAAGTTCCATGAGAGTGTATACTCATGGGATGAAGAATTTCTCACTACCCTTTGGGGTAGTAGTGTCCACTGATTCCTCTAGCACCTGTGGATACAACACTCCAATATTGCAATCTTAGTTTGTTGTCTTTGATGTAATAAAATACTGGCAAAAGGAACTTAGGGGAGAAAGCTACTATTATAGGCTCCAGATTACAATTCATCATGTGGGGAATTCACAGTGAAGGAAAATTACAGGAGCTGGTCACATCTCATCCACAGCCTGGAACAGAGAGTAGAAAATGCTTTCATGCCTGCTAATGCTTAGTTCACTTTTTTGTTCTTATACAATTCAGTGTATGTCACCACATACAGCCAGTCATTCCACAGAGATGCCTGGAAGTCTCTAATTCCCAGACCTAGAAAGAATAACATCCAGACCCTAGCCAGTTGGAGGACTCTCTGGAATTCTTGCTCCATTCAGCTTTTATGTAGCTTGTGGCCTTTACCTTGGTTGGAAGGGACTTTAGAGAGTGAATATGTGTTAACAGGGCATTACAAGGAGCAGCAACTGAAGGTGACCAAGAAAAAAAAATCCAGACTCACATTTTGATTTGGAATATCTGTTTGCTATTTCCATCAGGTGTCTGCAAAGCCTTGAAATGATGAATGTGGAGGCCATGAAGGATATGAAGGTGACCCTGCCTCCCATCTCTATGTCTGAGGACTGCCTGCATCTCAATATCTACACTCCAGCTCATGCCCATGAGGGCTCTAACCTGCCTGTGAGTGTCAAGTTATGGTCAGCTTGGGGACAGGGTATAGTTTTCATGATCATAATAAAAAGTGGGGAACAAAAGCTCCATTGCAGTATGGTCTCTGGTGAAAAGCCTTGCCCTCTTTGGGTAAAAAATAGGACTTCTCAGCCACACTATGCAGATGAAACCTGGATAAGGTACACAAAGCACTGGAGCACTGAGTGATCAAAGGCTCTAACTATTTGAGAAAACCAGGACTCATTCTCCAACCTGAGCCCAGCAGAACTGCTTAGGGGCTCAAGGCTCCACATTGAGGTCACCCATTTCTTCCTTTAGATTATCTGTGAGGTCACCCATTTCTTCCTTTAGATTATCTGTTGTGCCAATGAGAGTTGATGATTCTTTCCATTTTTAATCTGGAGATATATCCATGGAGACACCCCTCTTTGTTTCACTATGAAGAGCCTGAGTAATGATAACATTACTGTATACATAGAATCGTTAATTCACACTGAGATATATGGTGGGGATGGGGGCTAGAAACAACCTGATGGAGCTACTAGAGGCCCCTAGCCATGATCAAAGCCCTAAAGTGCTGAGTATTTCTATGTATTTTTGTAGCTGCACAGAAGCACAGAAGTTGATTGATACTCTAGTAAACAGTCCTGCAGAGCTTTGGCTAGCTAGGAGCTTCATGGCATCTCTATTGACTTCTCCAGGTGATGGTGAGGATCCATGGTGGTGCTCTGGTTGGAGGAATGGCTTCCATTACTGATGGATCCATATTGGCAGCCTCAGAGGATGTGGTGTTGGTTCATACCCAGTATCGCCTAGGTGTGCTGGGCTTTTTCAGGTAAGTCTAGGGCTGAGCTAAACAGATGTAGCTGAGAAGAACCTAGACAGCCATTTGATCCATGCCTCTCTACTTCACAGCACTGGAGACCAGCATGCCAGAGGCAACTGGGGCTACCTGGACCAAGTGGCTGCCCTACGCTGGGTCCAGCAGAATATTGCCCACTTTGGAGGCAACCCTGACCAGGTCACTATATTTGGCGAGTCAGCAGGTGGTGCAAGTGTGTCTTCACATGTTGTGTCTCCCATGTCCAAAGGACTCTTCCACAGAGCCATCATGGAGAGTGGAGTGGCCCTGATACCTGGCCTTATCTCTGACACCCATGAGATGGTCTACACTGTAAGTGCCCTTGTCCATCACAGGCCTAAGTAGTTGGAAGTTTTTCTGTGTCCTTCCTGGTCCTGAAGCTGCTTGGTCGCAAGTGAACACACAGAGGCTTATATTACTTACAAACTGTATGGTCTATTGGTCAGCTTATGTTAGCTAGTGCTTTCAACTTAATTCAATGTATTCCTATTAATCTGTATGTTGTCATGTGACCATGGCATTACTGGTCTGCTGGCATCTTGTTGCTCCTTAGGCAGTGGGCCGGCATCTCTTCTGACTCCACCCTTCTTCCTTTCATCTTCAGGTTTTTGTACTGCCTAACCTTAGTCTGACTCACCATTGGCCAAACAGCTTTATTTATCAACCAATCAGAGCTACACATATTCACAGTGTACAGAAAGACATCTCCCAGCACCCTAGTCTGTCCCCTCTGCCTTCATGATCTGGTACTCTGGTCTTCGGTTCAGTGGGGAAAACAATGATCATGGGAAACAATTTCTTTCCAGTAATATTTGAGAAACTCAGCGGTTAGCCTCTACTCACCTCTACTTCATACTGGGTGACAGCAAACTGCTCCTAGCTGCTTCCATTGCTGATGAAAATAAATAGTAGTGTGCTTTGGGAGGTGGCTCTGTGGGTTTTTAAACACGATTGGAGTGCAGGCCTGAGGACCTAAGTTCAAATCCCCAGAACCCACAGAAGGCTGGAGATAGTAGCATGTGTCTGTAATTCCAATGTTCCTTTGGTCAAGTGGGTGGCAGAAACATGGGAATCCCTGGATGTGCACAGAGCAGTTCAGCTAGCATAGAAACAGTAATACAAGAAGACCACCTGTCTCAAATAAGGGGACATCTGTGAAGAAAGGAGACTTTGTTCTCTAACATTCACTTACGAACATTGGCACACTTAGTCCTTCTCTCATACATGAAACACAGAAAGCTGGCTGGAGTAAATAGAACTAACCTAAGCAAAAAAAATAAAAATACAAATATGCAGGTTGAAAGGATACTGCTTGCTTTGAGGAATACGACAAAATTAACAATTTATATTTATACCAAATCACACACAACACACACTATAGTATGGTAGTTAGGCCATTTGCATCAAGTTGGATTCGAGAGAACTCTTTTCCCCACATGTTCCCTTTACAGACGGTGGCCAACCTGTCTGGATGTGAGGCCAAGGACTCAGAGGCCCTAGTACACTGTTTGAGAGGCAAAAGTGAAGCAGAGATTCTGGTCATTAATGAGGTAGGTAGAACTGTGTGTCTTGGAAGATCTAGTCAGACTTTGTGTCCTTTAGTTCTGTGTACAATATGAACACCAAGATAGGCTATTCCAAGTGTAGATTCTCTTCCAGAGTGAGTTGAGCACCCTTAGACGAGTAAGACATGAGAAAAATGGTTAAGAAAAGAGAAAATGGTGGTGATAACTCATTGGATCATCATATGTATTTTATTGACCTTCAGCATTAACTTTTAATGCCCCTCAGGTCTTCAAGATCATCCCTGCTGTGGTGGATGGGGTGTTCTTTCCCAGGCATCCCCAAGAGTTGTTGGCATCTGTGGATTTTCACCCTGTCCCCAGCATCATTGGTGTCAACAATGATGAGTATAGTTGGATCGTCCCCATGGTGAGATTCAATTCCAATCCTTTGGAGACTGGAGACTCATATGTTAAGCAGTAGGAACTCAATACATCTCTAACCCAAGTCCATCAGATCCCACATTTCTGCCTCCCAGATCTTGGGCTCTGCTCAGACAATAAAGGAAATAACCAGAGAGAACCTGCAGGATGTTCTGAAGAACACAGCAGCACAAATGGTGAGATACCTCTGGTCCTATCCAAATAGAGAGGTCTCTTATATCTCCTTCTCAGACAGCATCCCTATTAATGAAGGTCAGTATATATGTGTGATTCTGGAGGGGTGACTTCAGACTATGAATCTTTTTGCCTATGCCCTATCTCATCACAGGCCCCATTTGTCTCATACCAATGGCTGTTGCCTACGTAACCAACAACATGCCTAACCTCATTCTTCCTGATCTCCTTGGTGTAGATGCTGCCTCCTGAGTGTGGTGATCTGCTAATGGAAGAGTACATGGGGGATACAGATGATCCCCATGCCCTCCAAATACAGTTTGCAGAGATGATGGGAGACTTCATGTTTGTGATCCCTGCACTCCAAGTAGCACATTTTCAGCGTAAGTACCTCTGTAACATGGCTTAAGGGACCAGCTCAGAGATGTAGGCCACTGGTAAGCACTGTGAAGCGGTATAAAATCCATGTCTCACATCTAGATAAAGTGAGTGACATCTAGGTACAGAAGAGAAAATGGGTTGCTGGTAATCTATTGACTTGATATAACCATTCAGCTGGGAAGGCCATGAGCTTTTTTTTTTTGTTTTGCCATGGGCTTTTCCATAGGTAGTGCTCCAGCTTGGAACTTCCTCTCCTCTTTAACATTTATGATTCCAGGTATCTTTAGATGAAGGTACCTTGTCACCAAATATATATCAGATAAAAGTCCAGGTGAGGGGCCACTAAGTCACTTGTCATCCCCACATCCAGGTTCCCACAACCCTGTCTATTTCTATGAGTTCCAACATCAGCCCAGCTTCCTCAAGAGTCACAGGCCACCCCACGTGAAGGCTGACCATGGTGATGAGATTGCTTTTGTTTTTGGGTCCTTCGCCTTTGGCATGAAACGTGAGTCTTTCTTATTCTCTTTGATCTGACTGAGGTCTCAGTTGACACCTCAGGGACTCCTGAGCTCTTAGTCTATTTCAGGAAAACTAGGTCTGGGAGATGGTAGAATCAAATGTGTACCATATCATAGCCTAAAAAATTAGACCAAGATTAGAATCTGGACCTGTCCCAGTCTAGCCTGTGATGGAGATGACAGCACATTGGGGCACGAATTCAATTAGACGCATGCATGGACATTGGGTAGTGTATAGTGAAGAAGGGAGGTAACAAAGCTGATAGTTACAGTTCTGACAACAGCTGGGATTGTGAGTGTGAGGCATGATTTGGCAGTTGAGTGTGGTGTCATGGACTTTAATATTTATTTTTCTCATGACTCCAGTTGACCTCACTGAGGAGGAGGATCTATTGAACAGGAGGATGATGAAGTACTGGGCCAACTTTGCAAGATATGGGTGAGAACACACCTCTCTCTCAACCTTCCCTAATGGGTTATAGGGATATGTGAGTCCCTATAGGTCTCCCTTTGGGGTAGTTGTTTCTTTAGCATTCATGAATCTTCCATCATATAATAATTTCTTCTCTATGGATAGCACATTTATACATATACTTTGTAGGTGTCAGTTACTGGTCATCTCACAGTGACCTGGCTCATGAGCCATAGTGTACAGTTCTTTAGATTTTGCCTCTTAGATGTAGACATAAAACAGTTCAAGTAGTCTTCCCCTACATGAAGCAGAAACTAGTGGGTGACACTTGTATCCCTATATCATGACACTTATCCCATCAGCCCCATTAAACACCTGCTCAATTGTACCACTGCCATGACCCAAATCAGGGGGTCAGTATTTGGATTAGAGTGACCTCACCCTTTCCTGCTGGGTGACATATCCACAGGAACCCCAACAGTGAGGGTCTACCCTACTGGCCCACATTTGAGCATGATGAGCAGTACCTGCAGCTGAACGTCAAGCCTGCTGTGGGCCGAGCCCTGAAGGCCAGAAGACTGCAGTTCTGGACTAAGACTCTGCCCCAGAAGATCTAGGAGCTAAAGAGATCTCAGAACATGCACAAAGAGCTCTAGTGCCCTGTGTGAGGAATGGTGTATGGGCTTGGCTGCTGATGGATATTGAGCTGGAATCTCTGGCTGGGTCCCAGTTCTCTCTCTCTAGTCCCTGCCCTTTCAGACAACCACCAGAGGGTCCCAGTTCCAAATTCTCCACAATGGCAGCTCCCCCCACCCCTGGAGCTGCTAGCTGCTCAGAACCCATCCTACCATGATGGGCCCAGCTTGTGGAGGACATGTTATCGCCCTGTCCCATGCCTGCAGAGTATTTGGGTCCCTCCTCAGAGCAGCCATGTAATTTCTATTGCTCCCTTCCCCTTCCTCACCTCCGGGGACTGGAAAGTTCACCCAGGATTGCTTTGCCTAATAAACCTGATCTTTTACTTTTAGTCTGGTTTGATCTGGCTTTTGTGTCGGTAGAGAAACCTACTTTCCAGGTATAAATACCTTTCAGCTTGAGGTTCCCAAAACATATCGAGGACTCTGGGTTGATTCTAACCTTCACATAACCTCTGCACTTGTATGTTCTTCAACATTTATGATAAATCCTTTTCATGTGACTCTTCATCCTGCTGTGTCATTTTTTGTAATACCCCTTCAATTACTGCTCCCATAACAACGTGGATTTTGTGAGCCACCCAAAACCTGCTCATCTCCTTCCACACTCCACTGGTCCTAAGCCCCTTCCATCCTTCTTCCCTTCATTTTTCATTCTCACTGTCATCTTCTCTAAGACCAAAACCCTCTTTAAATAAAGCAGAAGTTTGAAGAAGATTGACATGGGTCCTTCAAAAACCCATATCATATGGGTAAGGTGTGTCAAAACCACATGCTCTTTCTCATCGGGGTCACACTTTTGGAGACTATGAATTCAAGGTTAAGATACCAACCTGTTTACTATATTGTGGTGACTAGCTCTCTGACTCAAAAATGATAACTTGTGTTTTCACTGAGTAGATGGGATAATTAGTAGTTCTCATGACCCAGACCTACAATAGGTCTCACTCTTAATAACATCACATTGGAGCCTAAGTTTCAATATAGAAATATGACTCACAGATACTTTCTTTTTTTTAATTTATTTTATTTTATTTTACAATATAATTCAACTTTACATATCAGCCATAGATTCCCCCGTTCTCCCTCCTCCCGTCCCACCCCCCCCCGGCCCACCCCCCATTTCCATCTCCTCCAGGGCAAGGACTCCCCCGAGGGTTGAGATCAACCTGGTGGACTCAGTCCAGGCAGGTCTAGTCCCCTCCGCCCAGGCTGAGCCAAGCGTCTCTGCTAAGCCCCAGGTTTCAAACAGCCAATTCATGCACTGAGCATAGGACCCGATCCAACTGCTTGGATGCCTCCTAAACAGATCAAGCCATTCAACTGTCTCACCCATTCAGAGGGCCTGATCCAGTTGGGGGCTCCTCAGCCATTGGTTCACAGTTCATGGACTCACAGATACTTTCAAATCACATAGAGGTTCCCAAGTCAGTGACTGGACTCTAAAACATCCTATTGTGTTTGTAGATTAAAGGTCACCTACAATTTCATTTTAACATAATACATACATTAATCGATATTGTTGTTTTTCCTACCCTTTTCATAATTCAACCCCATTCATCTATTCTGTCCCAAAGTAGTCGTTTGACACTATTTTACTCTAGATATAGGTTTAAATATCTATTATCTACTCCAGTCTGAAACAGTGTGTGTGTGTGTGTGTGTGTGTGTGTGCACATGTGTGTGTGTCTGCACATGTGTGTGAATACATATGGATGTTTCTTTGCATGAATGCATCCATACATATTTATGCATATGTGTGTATGTGATTTTGTGTCTCTGTATTTGTGTACACATGTGTGTAAGTGAGCATGCATACAATTGTGTGCATGTGTGTGTTTTCATGCATGTGTATGTGGGTTACATGTGTGTGTACAGAAGTAACAAGCTGATTACTTTGTGTCTGCTGAGGGTTGTCTTGAGTTTTAAGAATTCTGTAGACATGACGATGTCCATATTTGCATGATCACAGCACATTTGTGAAGATGTTTGACTATGGGGTGAGGAGTAATAGAAGGCCCATGCATGTACAAAAGAGATTGCTGTCCCCAGTCTCCCTGAGCACTTGTCTATGTATGGGGGTGTTCTCCTGACTTCCATGGTTCCCCTGCAAACCTCCTGCTCTGCGTAATAACCCTCTTCCCCTTGATTATCCATATATAGGACTTTCATTCTTACCTTTATGCTGTTATCAATTAATTTTAGCCTTTCTAATAAATACCATCTCTTTTACTTTATGTCATTATATAAAAGTGTGAAATTATGCTTAAGCTCCCTGAATTCTCCAAAAACATTTTCTATTTTTCATTAAGAGACAAGATCCTTCAAGCTAGAAATCGCAATATATCTTAGCGCCTTAGTCTGCTCAGCTTGCCCAACAAGCCAAGTTTTCCAAGGTTGGCAAACTCCCTCTTTTAAAATCCAGTCCAAGGAATGCTAATCCCAGGACAGCATAACCTCTGGGGTCAAAGTGAAGATTATTGATTGTCCATCCTGGACACAATGCCAGAGAAAGATACCCTCCAGGAGGGCAGCTACCAGATTCTCCAACTATGTCCTGAGGTCATTATTGGGCTTCTGATGCCAATGGTTAAGACATATTAGGATGTTCAGGTAATACGAAGACTCTAGTTCCATGTCTTTGATCTTAGAAGAGCTGAGACAGTCCATCTCCTAAAGCCCAGATGTTCCTGCAGTGGGGAAGTTGAGGGAAGAGAGAACATCTGCCTAGGCCAGGACTGGGAGCACAGATAATTTAAAGGGGAGACACTGAAATGACATCATGCCTTGATGACTGAGGGGAGGGGATGGGCACAGCCATGATTGTACCATGCCAGTGGAAACATTCAGAAAAGCATTGAGGAAGAAGGCCTGTTGAGCTAGGCTGTGGGTACTCTAGATTTCTGAGAGCTAGAGATATGGAACCAGGTTCTCAGGTGGCACTAATGGTTGTCTGAAGTAGATACCCATCCAGTTCCCTCCATGAAGTCTGCCTTAGCCAAGTAGGAGCTCTTGAACCTGTACTCTTTCATGAATCTTGACATATTCTCTGGAATTCCAAACTCCTGTTCATGGCTCAGTATCTCAGCATTATCATAAGCTCTGAGCATCCAGAGAGTCCATGTGTTGGAACCAAAGGGCCCAAAAATGTTTGTCAGGTGGATAAATGATTCTGAACTTGTTCTCAGTAGGAGTCACCACTGTGCTAGCCACAGTATAGAGCTGAAGTGAGCAGGGAAAGGCTGTTGAAGTGCCACACAAAAGCAGAGGTACATCCAAAATAAAGACATCATCGGTCTAGTAGAGTTCATAGACACCTACAGAACACTCCATTTAAACACTACAAAATATACATTTCTTTCTTCAAAGTCCATGACAATCTTTTATAAAACAGATTTCATAGTTGGTGGTGGTGCGACTTGCCTTTAATCCCAGCAATCAGGAGTCAGAAGCAGGTGAATCTCTATATGTTGGAGGCTAGCCTGGTCTACAGATCTAGTTCTTGGATAGCCAGGTCTATACAGAAAAACCCTGTCTAAAAAGAATACATTGTATATTAGGACACAAAACAAGTTTTAGAAATACATGAATATTGAAATAATTACATCTATTTGATCACAATAGAATAAAAGTCTGAATCCACAGTCAGAGAAACTGTAGAACACATACAATCTTGTGGGGATTAAACAACATCCTACTAGATGATGAATGCATCATTGAGGAAATCAAGAAGGAAATTTTAAAATGTGTAGAATTAAATCAAAAGGAAAAAGACAACGATGCCAAACCCTAAAGGACACACTCAAGGCAGTTCCAAGCTCTAATGACTAAATTAAATACTCAAATGCCTACCCCTTCTCCATCTGAGGGATCCTTAACACACACCTCCTTAGAGAAGCCAGAGCATCATAAACACAGTGACTCTAGGTTGTGGCTTATGGTTGTTGGTATCTAGAATGGCTCCAGAGGCCATGCTGTGCCTTCCCAGGGAACCAAAGGGTGAGAAAATCCAGCAGATATGGTTCCACCACCTGCTAAATACTGGCTCTCCAACACTGGCTCCTCTCTATCTAGTCAGTACCACCCTCCTGTAGCTACCACTTTGCCCTTTCCCCAACAAGCTGTTTGCCAGCATCTCTGTGAATACAAATTCTTGCATGGACAAGGCCTGAAATATCTTCTTCATGGATATTTATTGCACATCCATTGCAATAAAGCTTCAGACCAGTCATGCCACTGAAACAATTTTCTGAATGATGTAGCTTAATGACTCCTGATTCTCCTCTTCTGTGGCATGGTAAGACTCCATAAGCGGGCGAGGGATGTAGACTGGCATCAGAGAGTCAGAGACTGAGAAGGTTGGTGGCAAGGGACAATGGAGGACTGAACTAATACAGCTGACAGATGACAGTGAGGGAATGTGCGCTACCCAGTGCCCACACCAAAGCCCATGGGGTGGCCCTTTGACACAGGGAAGGTCAATGATAAGTGAAATTACTCAACCTAAGGAGCCTGTCAGGTGGAGGAGCTTTCAGGCGCCAGAACTATAGGTCTCAGGTGCCAGGCAGAAAGTTGAAAACATAGGGATAGATGTGACTTTTCTCTCCTCTGTTGGGTTGTGGCTATACCTGTGACTCTAGCTGCTACTCACTCCCTGAGATTAATAAAATTAATAATGCCTTCAGAGTGCCATTAAGCTCTGAGTATCATCTCCTTGGCCATAGGAGCACCATTGTGCCCTCCAGAATGACCATGGGCAAGTTTCCTGGCCCTAGGGCAAACAGTTCCTAGACCAGTGGTTCTCAACCTTCCTAATGCTGCAACCATTTAATATAGTTCCTCATGTTGTGGTGACTGACACCCCCACCCTGCACTGCAACTGTAAAATTATTTTTACTACTTCATAACTGTAACTTTGCTACTGTTGTGAATTGTAATGTAAACATTTGTGTTTTCTGGGGATCTTAGAAAACCCCAAAGGGGTTGTGACCCAGAGGTTGAGAACCACTGTCTTAGATCCATATTCCCCTGCTAATTGAGAGTCTATAAATTATCTTTCCTATGCAGCCCACCTTGGGAGAGGGAATGAGTTGGTTTCTAGGGTAAAAGTTACATTCTCAGGGTCCTAATGAGATGTTGAGTCAGGAGGGTAAAGTATCCAAGGTGTTTGAACAACCATTGATGCCTATCACTCCAGGTGTCCAAGTGTGAGCCCTGTTGACCTCATGCCAGGATTGCCAATATAACCCAACCTTAGTCGACCTTGCTTACCTCACCCTGTGACCCTTGCATGTTGTTTCCCAGGCTCTGGGAGGTCACCAAGGCCTTCGAGGTAGGAATATCTCCCTTACTTGCTGAGCATTCTTTGCTGAGATTCCTGGATTCAGAATCACTTGTAACTCCATGAAAGCATAGAGCTGTGTCTCATCCTCTTCTATCCCTCCCTGATAAAAGGGACACCAAGGTGGAACTGCTTACACACAGGCCCAGGTTTACATGAGATGGTAAGTGTGAGAACATGCCTGTGCTCAGCATGCTGCATGAAGCGGAGACATAGGAGAAGCTCTACCTACAGGCCAGCCTGGCCTACATAGCAAGAGACTGTCTCAATGTAACCATATGAGTGAATAATAAAATAAAATATCCTGAGTATGCTGGCTAGTTTTGTCAACTTGACACAAGCTATAGCTATATGAAAAAAGGGAATCTCAGTTAAGAAAATCCCTATGTAAGATCCAGCTGTAGGGCATTTTTAAATTAGTAATTGATAGGGGAGGTCCCAGCTCACTGTGGGTGGCACCATCCCTAGGCTGATGGACATGGTTTCTATAAGTTCAGGAAATCATGGAGTTGGCATGGTTTAACTGCCTTGAGAGGCATGTATCAGTCATAATTTTTGAGATTTGAACCTGCAGTTCCTAGGGGGCATTTTCCATACTTTCAGTTCCTACCTTCAGGCAGGAAAGCATATAGGCCACCTGTGTCTCTCTGTGTGCCGTAGAGTTCAGTAAAGCATGTAGAAACTGTTTAAACAACTGGCATGTACCACCTGCACTATTTGGAGGAAGAAGTGAGTAACTGGTCTCCCACCTGAAATGCCCCAGTTCCTAGGCCCTCCCACTCCCATCTCAGCCTCAGCAGCCAGCCAGCAGAGTCCTGCAAGCAGGAAGCACCACCACCACCCCTGCCACCCATTCGACCCTGCAACCTGAAAGACCCACTGCACTACCCAAGCCCACCCAGCCCATCATCCTCTCCCTAGCCAACCATCCCCCTCAAAATCAGCATCCCCTAGAGGCACAAGCACCACTTGCACCAATCAAAAAAAGAACAGCCTCCCCATGAACAGCCCTCTCCAGCAAAATCAGTAGATCCTATGGGCACAAACACCACCCACACTAGTTGGAAGAACAACCATAGGCAAAACCCATCCCAGTTGGAAGATCAGACCCCATAGGCACAAGTAAAGCCCACACCAGCCAGAAGAAGTGGACGTTACACTAGATCTAGGCACTCAAACCCCCACAAACCTCAGGTGAGACAACCCTACATGACTTGACAATCAGCCAATCACAGGAACCCTTGGCCATTCAGAACAAAAGACAATAAAGGAAACAGACAACGAAGGAACAAAGGACCCATCCAACAAAGACATCACAAGAATCAACACCTGTTCCTATAATTATCCCAAACACAGATGGGTAAATGGCAGTGTAAGAATACTTTCAGCAACATAAAGAGCTGTATGAAAGATACAGGGATCACACAGCAATGTAGAAATGGATGTGATCTACATGATCAAACTGGGGGTGAGGAAGGGTAATGGAGGGCAAGAGTCGGGGGAAAGAGAGCTTAGGGGAGCGGGAGGTCCTAGCTGGATTAGGAACAGAGTGAGAGAACAAGGAAAGAGATATCATGAAAAATGAAGACACCATGGGAATAGGAAGAAGCAGAGTTCTAGAGAGGTCCCCAGGAATCCATAAAGATGACTCCACTATAGACTACTGGCAATGGTCAAGAGGGTGCCTGAGCTGATCTACTCTAGTGATCAGATGGCTGAACACCCTAACTGTCATGATAGAACCCTCATGCAATGACTGATGGAAGCAGATGCAGAGATCCATGGCAAAGCCCCAGGCAGAGCTCCAGGAGTCCAATCAACGAGAGAGAGAGAGAGAGAGAGAGAGAGAGAGAGAGAGAGAGAGAGAGAAGGGATTCTATGAGCAAGAGATATTGAGACCATGATTGGAAAAAGTACACAGACAACTAGCCAAACTAGTGGAAACACATGAACTGTGAACCAATAGTTGAAGATCCCCCATGGTACTTGGCTAGGCCCTCTGGATAAGTGAGACAGTTGTTTAGCTTGAACTGTTTAGGAGGCCCCCACGCAGTGAGACCGAATCCTGTCCTTAGTGCATGAGCCGGCTTTTTGGAACCTAGTGCCTATTCTGAGACACTTTGCTCAGCCTTGGTATAGGGAGGAGGGGCTTGGACCTGCCTCATCTGAATATACCAGGCTCTGCTGACTCCCCAGGGAAGACCTTGCCTTGGAGGAGGTGGGAATGGGAAGTGGGTTGAGGGGGGAAGACTAGGCAGTGGGAGAAGGGAGGACAGGGGAATAAGTGGTTGATATGTAAAATGAATAGAAAAAAATCTCTTAATAACAAAATTAAAAAATAGCTGCAAAGGAAAAAGGCAAAATAAAGTAACATACAAAGACAGATTTATCAGAATTACACCTGAATTCTCAGTGGAGACCCAGAATGCCAGAAGGTCCTGGACAGACATTTTGCAGACACAAAGAGACCACAGATGCCAGCCCAGACTACTCTACCCATCAAAATGTTCAATTATCATAGATGGAGAAAACAAGATATTCCATGATAAAACTAGATTTAAACAATACCTCTCCAAAAATCCAGCCCTACAGAAAGTACTAGAAGGAAAACTCCAACCCAAGGAAGTTAGCTGCACCCACAACAGCCCAGGTAATAGATAATTTCACACCAGCAAATCCCAAAGAAGGGAAACACACACACACACTACCAACACCACTGTCAACAAAAACCAAAAAATAACAGTAATTAACAATCACTAGTCATTAATATTTATAAATATCAATGGACTTAGTTCACCCATAACAAAGACACAGGCTAACAGTCGGGTATGAAAACAGGATCCATCCTTCTGCTGCATACGAGAAACATACCCCAATTTCAAAGACATTACCTCAGAGTAAAGGGCTGGGAAAAGGTTTTTCCAATCAAATGGAAGTAA
>CABHPH010139906.1:0-45336 GCA_902168325.1 Peromyscus nudipes
CTCAAGCTGGGTCATGTTAGATATAAAGGGCAGAACCAGAGCCACATGAATGGGTCTTCCCGGGAACCTGGAAGCAGGGACTTCTTGTTTTCACTCATGAAGTTCTTGCTGCAGAAACACCTACCTGGTTTTCAAGACTAGAAATAGTTTAAATTATAAGCTCACAATCTGAGCAGCATGTAGGGAAAAGAGGCTAGGGGAAAAGACCCTGCCTCCTGGCTTGCCCCCAAGCCTGAGACCAGGACCAAGGAAAAAACACCTGTTCGGAGCTTCTGGGGCTTGGGAAGCCACCACCCCCAAGTGACTTAGGGTTATCGGCCACAAAACAACCAGGCTGGCTGTACTTAACAGCCAGCTTCATTGTACTTTTCCACTAGCTGACTGCACATGCTCCAAGAAGCCCAGAAAAGCCTCCTGCTTCTCCCAGCCCTCTGCCGTCTCTCTTCCCCGTTCAGAGGTGGCTGCCACTCTGTTCTTCTCCCCAATAAATCGCTGTGTGAGGTTGTTGCGTGCTGTGTCTTTGTGGTATTCCTTGGCTCCCAACTGCCAAGATACCCTTGCTCCTGAAAACCCTTACACAGCACAGCTCATTGGCACACTCCACCTCTCCTGGCCCCATTCTACAGCCTGTAACAAGGGTCCTAAATGCACGTGAGAACCTCCATTGGAATCCAGGCTGATGTGGAGTCTGCCTCCTGGGAAAGTCGTGTCTCTCAACCTCAGACAACAGGCAGTAAGACTGCGGGCTTTAAGTTAGGAAAGGAATTGGGAGCCAGGGGTGATTCACCAGGGCCTCTCACTGAAGCTCTGTGTACTTCCTTCAGGGCGAGCTTCCCTTCCTCCTCACTCTCCTGCACCCTCACCTGCTGTCACTGCTGGTGTGTGTCAGCCACACGCCCAGGGACAGAGTGTGGGGTGTTAAGACCACCATTCGGCCTGTGTTTAGTTTCCTTAGGATCCCATTCCTGAGATCTGTAAAGCCAAGCCCTCGGCCTTACTGCCTGTGGGTATGGCACACTATACTTGACAATTTTAAGTGGCTGAAAAGAATTAAAAATGAAAATTCGATGTAATTCAAATGTCAGTTTTCACAGTTTAAACGGAACAGACACATACCCATTCGTTTGTTTGCCTGCTGTCTGTGGCCACGCTCACAGCTCAGCGTTGGGTAGCCTCAACCTGCTCTTGGCCTATTTGGTGACAAGAAGTTAAAAATGTTTCAGATATAAGGAAAAGAGTAAAGAGGTGTGACAAAGAGGGAGGCAGGGAAAAGGGAGAAGGGCTTGGAGAGGAGGGAGGAGTCGATACAGGAATAGAAAATGAACGTCAGAGTGCGTGGAAGGCCACGAGGCAGTCCCTGTAGGTGCCTCTGACTCAGGCTGTCACAGTGGTGGTTCATGGTACCTCCAGGGAACAGAGGCTCTCCTGGGAGCAGAGATCACTTGTGGCTGTCCACGAAAGAACACCAGGAGGAACCTGTGGTGGGGCCAGCAGGAGCTAGCGGTCAGTAAACACTCAGAGAGCCCAGGAAGGCCCAGATATCCCAGGTCTGAACAGCTATCCAGATTTGAGCGTTTTAACCACCATTCTTTTCACCCACCTTACCCTTTCTGTGATCCCAGTCAAACCCATCACAAAGGGAGAGCCAGAGTCTTGGGGTGCTCCTACTCTCTTCAGTCCCCAGGCTGTGTGCCTCTTAACCCAACCCAGATGACCAGACCTGTCATCAAGTTCTACACTTATACCCTCCAGACTGATAGATAACCTGTGCACACTGGCTGCTCCCTGTTGGGGCTAGATAACCTGTGCACACTGGCTGCTCCTCGTTGTATCTGCTTGGAAATCTCTAGATTTCCTTATCTACAAGAGTCCTGGAACCAAACCCTCACCTGGGGGACAATCTTATTTCTCAGTCTTTTCTTTTAGGGAGCCAATGCGACTGCTTCATAGTAAACTTGCATTGTATTCATAAATGTAGCTCATGTGATAATGACATTTGAAATTGACTGAGACTTGACAGTGCACATTGAATAATGACACACGCTTCACGTGCCCTTGAAAGAACACGTGTTCTAAGCTGGTAGGCTGTTTTCCTAGGTCCTTTGAGCCAAACTGGTATGCATTGCTCCCACAAGCTTACTAAGGTCCCTCCCTCTCCCAGCACTTGTAAAAGAATAAGCCTGGAATCCCAAATCCTGAGTTAGACTTGTCCGAAAGTTTCTTGCTGTCTTTGTTGAAGAAATTATCAAAACATGCTACACTGTAAAACTGACAGCCTCCAACAATTTGATATTTTATCATGTGATGAATCATTTTTCTTGATAATGCTCTTTTCTAAAGTTAATCTCAAACTTCTCTTTATTAGAATTTGTTTAGACACCCTTTTAATTCAACGGTGTCAGATCTCCTGGAACAGGAGTTATAGACAGTTGTGAGCTGCCATGTGGGTGCTGGGAATTGAACTCAGGTTCTCTGGAAGAGCAGCCAGTGCTCTTAACTGCTGAGATAACGCTCCAGCCCCCATTGCCCTGCTCCTTTAAAAACTCATTTTTGTGTATGTGTGTGATGTGTGTGTAGGGTGTGTATGCCAGGCATTAGTGTAAGGGTCATAGGACAAGTGTGCAATCAGTCATCTCTATCCATTTTAATTGGGACCTGAGTCACCTGGCTTGTGTATCAAGCACCTTTGTGCCCTGTCCTCATCAGCCCTGTCCTCCTCACCGGTTCTGTGCCTCCTCACCAGCCCTGTGCTCCTCACCACCAGCCCTGTGCTCCTCACCACCAGCCCTGTGCTCCTCACCACCAGCCCTGTGCTCCTCACCAGCTCTGTCCTCCTCACCCGCCCTGTGCCTCCTCACCAGCCCTGTCCTCCTCACCACCAGCCCTGTGCTCCTCACCAGCTCTGTCCTCCTCACCAGCCCTGTGCTCCTCACCAGCCCTGTCCTCCTCACCAGCTCTGTCCTCCTCACCGGTTCTGTCCTCCTCACCCGCCCTGTGCTCCTCACCAGCTCTGTCCTCCTCACCGGTTCTATCCTCCTCACCCGCCCTGTGCTCCTCACCACCAGCCCTGTCCTCACCACCAGCCCTGTCCTCCTCACCAGCCCCTGCCCTCCTCACCAGCCCTGTGCTCCTCACCAGCCCTGTGTCTCCTCACCAGCCCTGTCCTGCTGGTCAAATTGCCTTCTATTCCTTTTTTTAAGATTAAGAGATTTGCCCCCCCTCACTCTCCATTTTCTCTTTCTGTGGATAGTAAATTACCAAAATTTGAAGTGGATTCAAATTGTTATCTTCCTCGCAATAGTCACAGGAACTTAGAACATTTAAACTTTGAGACCCTCATCCACTCTTAATTACTTCATATAATTCCTCCCAGGGTCCCAGACTGTCGATGTGATCACTTTCCTTTTACCTGAAGTCTGCCCTTTTGATAGCCTCAAATTAAGGTGATTGTTATTTAATTTATCTGGAGCTGTTCTCTAGAGATTTTCTATGTAGAACTCCAAATGGAGGGTTGGTTTTTTGGTTTTTTTTTTTTTTTTAGTATGTAGAATACATTATTTTGTTATATTCTATTGCTGATGTAGAAAAGTCTAAATATCATATTCTGCAGATAAAATATAGTGTTCTCTGGCTGCTTTTGAGATCCTTTAATTGTCTTTGATGCTTTATAGCTATTCTGTTCAATATTTATCCTGCCTAATTTATGTTGCACTACTAAAGATTTATGCTAAGTAACTGATAAAATTCTCAGTTATTCATCTAATATACCATTTTCCATTCTTCCTGTAACAACTGTCGATATCTTTGATCAGACATATTTTAGGCCTTTTTATCCCAGCGCACATGTTCCCTAACAACCTCTTCATCTCCGTCTCTGTTACCTCCTTCTCAGCTGGTCCTTGCTAGCATTGCTGGGGTCTCCTGTAGTTCACTTAACCAGATGGGACCCCTGATTAGTTTTGTCTGCTTCTTCACAGTATCCAGCAAGCCACCCTTAGGTAGCCCACTTTTCTGTTCTGCAAATTCAATCTGATTATTTCATTTCAGTCATCACGGTCAATCTTTACAGTGTCTTGTCCTTTCTCATATTTGAAAGTGTCCCTTTTAGTTGTTAACAGAGTGGGCACAGCTGTTTCAAGCCAAATGTCTGGTCCCTTCGGCCAGTGGAGACTCTACAGGTCGAACTCGGACTTTGTTTTTCTGTCCATTACACATGCAGCCTTGCTTCCTCGGGGGTCCTGATATCTGCCTGAACCTTTCATTCGCTTTGCAGTGTCATCTCCTGAAGCTTCTGTTTTGTTGTTTGTTTGTTTGTTTGTTTGTTTGTTTGTTTGAGACAAGGGTTTCTCTGTGTAGCCCTGGCTGTCCTGGAAATCACTCTGTAGACCAGGCTGGCCTTGAAATCAGAGATCTTCTGGACTCTGCCTCCTGAGTGCTGTGATTAAAAGCATGCTCCACCACTACTCAGCTGTCTCTTGGAACATTTTAGACTGAGATTGCAAATGTATTTCTTTAGACAATGGGGGAAAGTCACCCAGCTTCTTACTAAGCAAGACCACTTTCAACGACATTCTCTACTTGAACTCTAATCTAGATTATGTATGTAGCATGAATCTTTACTTCAAGCTCACAGAAGGGATACAAGCCACTAATTCTCTAAGAATATGTTTTCCTTTCACTGAATGACAGAGGTAAACCTTTTTATCTCAGGTGTACTTTTCTATATTTCCTTATTCATCTTCATACCCAGGCACAAGCTTTTAGAATTTGAAGTGTATAATGAAGACTCTGTCAAACACCCCAAGGAACTAAGGACTTGGTTTTCTTCAGCCTACAAGCCAAACCTCACTCAAAGGGGGAACAACGTGATGTGGTAGGAAAGAAACAAACCAGTCAGTCCAAAATGTAGCTGTAATTCTCTTCTGCTAGAGCTGGGAAGAGGGAAATCTACACATACTTGAAAGATCGGAACATACTCGAAATGCACTTGTCCTAATAATCTAATCTGTTTTTTTCCTAATTACCATACGCGCCATGTCTCCATGACACATGGATGTGTGTTTGGCATGCTGAAATCACAGAATACCATCCCCAAGTCATCCTGGGGAGAGTCTGCTCCAACAGATGAGGTGGCAAAGACATTACTACATGGCTGCTTGTGCTGAAATTTATTTTCACAACTAAAATAAGAACAGGGGAAATTGGCTTTTGAGCTGATGTCTAACTTACACAGTTAAAGCAAAACTAAGAGTCAACACAGTACAACAGAATCCTAGAGAATCTAGTGACTCCCTGCTCCAGGGTGAGAAACATGACATTCTTTCGGGATGCATCAGGGAGGAGGTTGTCAGTCTGCAAGGCAACTTAGGAGCTCCGTGGATTCCCCCTGACACTTCCAGAAGGGAACTAAGCACAGTGGGTCTATTTGGTCGTTTCACTCAGATAGCATTGCACACTGGCAGCAGAAGAGAAAGTGCCACCAGTGTCTGTCACCAGCACAGCACAGGACTTAGGAGACATGTCTGTTGCCATGCTAGGCTCCAAACTTGTATTTCTAGAAAGGTAGAAAGAATTGTTCAGGGTTAGTGGTGGAATAAAGCCTAGCAAGGGAAGTGATGGCCAATTCAGGTTACAGTCAAGAAATAGAAGAAAACATAAAGTGCAGCGTCCTCATGACACTTGGGGTGGATAGGATACTGGGCCCCCAAGATGTCCACGTTTGAATCCCCAGGGTCTGTGAATATGTTACATTCCATGTGGCAAATGGGAATTAATTAAAGTTGTTAATCAGCTGACTTTGAAATAAGGCAATTATCTTAAATTACCCAGGTGGTTCCAATGTAATCATAGTGGTCCTGAAAAGTAGAAACAGAAGATAAAACTAAAGACGGGGAAACCAGATACACGGCAGCATGAGGACACAACTCCAAAGTCACTGGTTCCTGAACAGGAGGAAAGAAAGATGAAGCAAGGGAAACTGGGAAAATGCCAGGAGACCAGAGGGAATGCACCCTGACCATCGTGATCAGGACTCCTGACCAACGGCACTATACGTCAGTAAATCTGGTTTGTGTGAAACTGCCAACTGGTAGTAATTTGTGACAGTGGTAACAGAAACTGAGTACATTCTCTCTCCAACATAGTCCTTCCCTCCCTCAAAGACAGTGCTTTATAACACTGCGGGTTAGCTGCTCTTCCTTTCTGGACTTTACTAAAGGAAACTATGTCATATGCTCTTTTGTTTCTGGATCCCATGCCACTACTTAAAGACATGTATGGGACTCTCATAAGTAGTGCTGTGAGCATAGTCGCACACATCCTTCAGAGCACTGTCTATTGCTGTAGTCCTAGGAACATGACAGCTGGACAGTAGGGTAGTCACAACTTAGTGAGTCATGCCTGAGTGATTTCCAGAACATTCTTATAAGCTGGCACAGTTGTTTGACATCAACTCTATTTGCCATTACTACCTTGTTTTATTTGTTGTTGCTGTTGTTTTAATATTAATATTTAATATTTAATTTGTTATTTTCTATTACTGTGACAAAATGCAATGACCAAGACAACTTACTAAAAAAATAAAAAGCATTTTATTGGGCTTATAGTTCCAAAGGGTTAGAGTCCATGAAGGTGGAGCAAAGACATGATATCAAGAACATCAAAGTTCTCACATCTTTATTTACAAGGAGAAGGCAGAGAGAGCACATTGGGAATGGCACAAGTCTTTTGAAACCTCAAATCCTCAATGACTTACTTCTTCCAATATGACCACATCTAATCCTTCCTAAACAGTTCCAATAACTGTCGACAAAGTATTTGAACACATGAGGCTATGGGGGCCATTCTCATCCAAATCAACAGAAAAATGTCTATAGTGACAGCTCATTGTACTTTAGATTAGCATTTCCCTGATTACTAATGAGGTCACATGCCTTTTTACAAGTTCATGGGCATTTGTGTTTCTCCCAATATGAAGGACCTACCAAATTACATGCCTGTTTTCCATTAGTCTATTAGTCTAAAAGATATATTAATCTATATCTTTTCATATTGGTATATAGACACTCTTAATGTAGCTTGAATATGAACATTTTGTTGGTTCTTAATAATGAAAATATCACTTACTCTGTGGCTTGTGTTTTAATCTTTATAGTATCAATAGATACCATAATTTCTTAATTTTAATGTAGCTCAGTCTTTTCCTAAACATTTAGTGCTTTTCAGATAACATGAAGGGATTCTCCTAAATCATCTTCAGAATTGTTAATATTTAGACACATGAGTCACCTCTATTTGATTTTCATGTATGATGTATGGTAAGAATCAACCTTCATTAGGAAGTTGTAGAATCAACACTGTTCTATCATTGAACAAAGGACTTAATATCTTCCTGTGCCAGAGTTCTACTGTTGGCCCAAATCAAGCATCCATATGTGTATCCTGTTCCTTGGATCTTGTGATTGCCTTGTGCAAGCACATGCCAGCACCACACTGTCTTGCTAGCCATTGCTTCACACGTGGCTTGATACACAACACAGTGCATTTCTCACCTGGTTCTGCTATGAGATTATTTTAGCTATCCAGAATTCTTTGCATTTCCACATAAATATTAGATAAGCTTTCCCATATCTACAGGATAAATCTGCTGGGGGTTTTCTACAGATTTCATTGGCTCTGTAGATAAATATAGGAAGAACTAACATCTTAAAACTGTTTATTCAAGCCTCTAATTCCAGCACTCAGGAGGCAGAGGCAGGCAGATCTCTGAGTTTGAGGCCAGCCTGGCCTACAGAGTGAGTTCCAGGACAGCTAGGGCTACACAGAGAAACCCTGTCTTGAAACCTCCCCCAAGAAAATTCTTTTCAAGAAGTTATCAATAATATTTAAAACGTTTCTTATAAATATCAAGCAAATGCTTCCTTAGCTCTAATAAAAGAGCTTCATATTTCAGCACTATTGTGTTAACTTTTCATTATTTCATTTTATATTTTAGGAACATAAAAGCACCCATTAGGTACATCAATATTGTGGCAGTCTTCCTAAGCTCATTTCTAAACTCTAATAATGTATGCACATATTTGAGGATTTTTCTATTAACAAAATCATGTTGCCTATGAATAATAAGAGTGTTACATCTTTGGAAGTGTGGGCCTATTTTTCTATATCTGCTTATTGTGCTAGGGAGAACTCCAGTAAAATGCTCAATGAAGTAGAGCTAACCAGCATCCTTGCCTCATTCCCAATTACACAAGAATGTGCTAAATATTGTCTTTAAACATGGATGTAAAAAAAACTTTGTTCTTCACAGACAGATCATATTAAGAATTTATTCATTATTAATCATATTTCTGGTTTTTTCTAGGAGTTAAATGTGAATACATGTTGAATTTTATCAAAACTATTCACTATAAATATTTTTTTGCTAATATCCTCTACTATGGCAAGTTCACTAGTAAATACCATATTCATATTTTTATTTGTAGGGAAAATATTGAGCAAAAGGCTAGATGCAATTTGATTTGACATGCTGCAAGTAAGATCACCCTACAATAAAGAAAACCAAGGCTTATAGTTTATACAATGACAGAAGAGGTAAAGGTTATAGGTCATACATCAGCAGAAGAGATGAAACCAAGTCACATGAGGCTAACACAATGCAAAACAAGGCAGAAAAGGAACCAAGATTGGATGGCACAGGTAGAAAAAGATTCCATGAGGCACATTTAAGTCCAACAATAACAATAAGCACACTAAATACAAATGGTTTAATGCTGCTATTAAAACACAGGAGTCAGAGAAATACTTAGGACTAACTAACAGAAACTCACTTTCAATAGAAAAGTGAAAATTGGCTAAAAAGGAGAAATGCCAAAATATATATTATTTTAGCACCCTTTTCAAGAGAAAAAATAGTTACATTAAAACTGTGATATAGATTTCAGAGCATATTTACAAAAGTCATTTCAAAATTATAAAAGAATCAATTCAAAATGAGGAAATGATTATTTAAACATTTATGCATTTAATAACTGAACGTTCACAATGTCAAAGCAAAACCTGATAAAGGAAATAAGAAATAAACAACTAGAAACAGGTTTTAAAATGTTTTAAAAAATTGCTAGAATAAATAGGACAGGAAATCTGTAGGGATAGAGAACAGAGCAATACAAGCAGACAATATGGCCTAGCAGACATTTACACAAAATCCACCCAACAACAGAAAAACACACATTCATGCTAAAAATAAACAGAATATCACTCCACAAGCTAAGTGCAGAAGGAAACTGCTTCCCCATAAGAAAGCTGTAAAGGGGAAAAACCCACGGAAAAAAAAATCACACTTCATGGTAAAAGACTGGAAGCCTCTCCTTTAGGGTCAAGATCTGGAAAGGATGGTCATTTTCATATCTAATTAACATAATGTCACAAGTCACCAATTAATTTATCAAAAAAAGAACAAATGGCTTCTAAATTTAAAATTAAGTAAAATTATTTGTTTCTCACTCAGTATGATCCCATATATAAACTCTAAAGATTCTACCAGTGTGTGTGTGGCAAGGGTTAGAACCAATAAACACTCTCAGTAATTAAAAACGTATCTACCATATAATCCATTCATTTCATATCTGCATATGAACAAAAGAATTGAAGGCAGGGCATCAAAGCCAGTATTTGTACATCAATGTCTACTGCAGCGATACGCACAACAGCCAGGAGGTGGAAGTTGCCCATGCAACCACGGATGGATTGACGGTCTCAGTTACATAAAAGTTCAAGGCCTTTATCAGATCATGTAGGCCTGAAAATACTGTGAAAAACTTGTTGGTACAGATTACATTTTCTTGATATTTTTCTTATACAATTTTATTTTTCAGAACTCATTCATTTTCTTGAAATTTCTAAATTTTGTGCTATATAATTTCTTTACTCTCATCTTTTAAAATAATAGCAGTAACTGCATTGCATCTTCTTGTTCATTCCTAGTTGGTTCTTTGTGCCTTCCCTATCCTTTATATTGACGAATGCACTTTTGGCTGTTCTAAACTTCTTCATAACATAGTCACAGTGTATTCATTAAGTTTCACTCTTAGGTATATTGTTTCCTTTCTTCATGATTATTTTAAAGTACCAGATAAGCTTTTTAAAATTTTTTATTCATGCACTGTGTTTCTTTCTAATCACATCTTTGGTAGCACCTCTAAAGTCTTGATATGTGCTATTTGTTCGTTGCATTACAAATATTTTAGTAACCATTGTTATTTTTCAATGCAATAATTATTAAGAGGAACATTAGTTAATTCCAAGCAGTTGGCAGTTGAGTCTTCTCAAGCTATTTGTTATTGATAAGTAGGTTCCTTTTACTCTACTTATATATAACATATTCTGTAAGACTTGAAACTTTGTTTTTACTTGCCTTGCAAACCATTGCACTGCCCAATTTGTCATATGCTGCCTGCAGATGTAAAAGTAGGCTATTGGGGTTGGGTGGTGGTGGTGGTTGCATAGTAGTGGATATGTCTGATACCACTGAAATGGAATTACATATGTAAATGTTAAACTATGACACACATATTTTAGCATAATAAAAGGTACATTACTGGATTCTTCATGTGCTCCTTAAGCTGATTGATTATCCTTGCTATTTAGCATTCTATCTCCTTACTAACTTTTGATCTGCACGTTCTTTTCATTATAGAGAAACTTCCCTACTTCAATCATGAATTCTCTACTTCTCCTTTGGTTGTGTTGGTGGTTTGAGTGAGATGACTCCCATAGTCTTGGGAATTTGAATACTTGGTCCCTAGTTGGTGGCCTTGTTTGGGGGGCTTTAAGAGGTGTGGCCTTGCGGGAAGAAGCATATCACTGGAGGTGACTTTAAGGTTCAAAAGCCACATGCCATTCCCAGTTTGCTCTTTAGGCTTCCTGCTTGCAAATCAAAGTGTGAGCTCTCGGTGTGCTCTTCAGCCATCACACCTGCCGGCATGGATTGGAAGCTAAACTAAACTTTCTTCTATAGGTTACTTTGGTCATGGTGTTTTGTCACAACCATAGGAAGGTAACCAACACAGTTGTCCTTTGAACTGGTTGGTGCACATTCAGGGCTGTTACTAGGTGGCTACAGATTTGGACCAGTAATATCTTTGCAGTAAATTGGCCTTCCTGTCATTATAATATATCCATTTTCATCTCTAATAATATTTTGCTTTGAAATCTTCTTTAACTTTAGTTTGGCTATATTTGCATTCTTCTGGTTGATTTTCCTATGTTTTTAAAACTTTTTTTATGTTTTGGCAAGGTGTTAGATTTGGAACCCAGGGCTTTGAGCATGCTGATAAAGTTTCTATTTTCAACCCATTTGTATGATAAGGCCATACATTGGAGTTGAATCTCAACAGCAGCACATGGTTCAATCTGTCACTTATCTGACCTAAGAACTTAAATGACTAATTCATCTCATCTGTGTATCTTTATTACAGCAGCTGATGGGCTTGGAATTAAAGTTGTTATCTTTTTACTTTTCCTCTCCTACAATGTTCTATTTTCTATATTCTTTTTCTATCAATTTATTTTTTCTGATTGGTTAAATATATATACTTATTCCATTCCTATTATCTTTCTATGCATTCTTTTAATGAAAATGTTTGCATTTTATTTAAGGCTACCTATAAATAAAAATACACATTCATTACTTACACCTCTGTCTAAGTTTAATTCACACTTTCATTTTTCCCAATGATTCAGGGACCTCACAACACTTTAATTCTATCATTTTCTCCAATTTATCTGCCATTGTTATAGTGCATTTTAATTATACATACAGATGCTTCCCAATTTATGATGGGGTTATGCTCTAATAAATCCATTGTAAGTTGAAAATATTGTTAAGTGGAAAATGAACTTAATACAACAAATCTTCAGAACATGATAGCTTAGCAACATGGCTTACTGTGTGGTCCTGGGGCTGATTGGCAGCTGCAGCTCCTGATGCTGCCCAGCATCAGGCAAAGCATCTCATCATAGATCCCTAGTCCTGGAACACTTCAGAATTTGAGGCACAATTTCTACTAAACATTGGTTTTGTACTTTTGTAAAGTTGGAAACCCTTAAGTGAAGCCATTGTCAGAGACGGTCTGTACGCACTCTTCCCAAATGGCATTATTATTTATATAA
Source organism: Peromyscus nudipes (assembly GCA_902168325.1). Classification (NCBI taxonomy): domain Eukaryota; kingdom Metazoa; phylum Chordata; class Mammalia; order Rodentia; family Cricetidae; genus Peromyscus; species Peromyscus nudipes. Next base: position 12,172 of record CABHPH010139906.1, read on the forward strand.
CTCAGACTCACTTCTATTTATTCACGTTTCCACACCTTTTACTTCTCCTATATTCTCAACCTCCAATCTGAAATAATTATTTCAGATATTTTTCAGAAATATATATCAGAATATTTTTCCTGCTTTTCTCTCCGGTAGATACATTCTGTTTGCTTATCTGGAAATATATTCATTATGCCTTCATAGGAGAATTTTAATGGGCACAGAATTCTATATTGCTGTTATTTGAGTTCATGTACTTCTGGCCTTTGCTGCCATTGTTGGAAAGTTGGTTGTTGTTTTTGCTTTCACAGAGTAATGCAGTTAACTCTGCTTCATGCTCAGAGCTCACATTGTTTCATATGTGGCTTGCTACAGTTTGAGGAAAAGCTAGCCATTGTCTTTTAGAATGCTGCTTTTACCCAGCCTTCCCTCTTCTACCCTGATTTTCTTTGTATTCATGGGTCGGATTTTCTATCCATCCCTTCTACATCATCTTTCATTTATTGCTTTCTATTATACTTAGCTTCATTTGAATATTTTATTCTAAGCTATACTGAAGTTATTCCTTATTCAGCAGTATCTATTTATTACCTATTTTTGAGCTCTTAATCACTATTATAATTTTCAATCCTAGAAATATTTACTTATTGAAGTATTTGATGTATCCTCCCAAATTCACAATCATCCCTTTTTTATTCTTGGCAATAAAAACATACATGATCATTTAAAAAGTAATGTCTAATAATTCCATTACACTGATGCCTTCTGGTGTGTTTATAAAATATATTATTTTTCTTAATTTGTATCATATTGCTATTTATATGTTATATGTCTGGATTTTTTTATTTGCTGCATAACATCGTATATAGAAAACATTTCAACAACTTCAAGACTAGAATGCAAAATTGTCCTCTTGAAAAGATTGACATTTGCCCTTAAGGGATGGGTAAGAGCACTAGTGACCCATGTTACCTTATTGCAATAAAACCTTAAGGTGATTTGGAGCTGGGCTTTAGTCCTGCACATTGGTACAAAATTAACTTTATCTTGATCCAACTGCAAACTTGGGGTTCTACTATTCCTTTCTCTGTGGCAGTCCATGAACTCAATCTTCCTTCCAGCCCCGTGAGACTGTCATAGCCACAGCCAGCAGTCAGCCTGGCCTCTGAACAGTCTCCTCCAGGGTTCCTGTAGAGTCCACTAGGGAAGTAATCCAACCCCAAGGCTGGGATTACTTGTCTCAGTTTCAGGATACCCCACTCTTGGTCCATTGGCTTACACAGCCACTTCACCCTCCTTCTGACTTCCGGTAGATCCTTGGGACAGTTTTTTCCTACCTGTTCTCAGTATGAAGTTTGCTCAGCTTACTCAAATCTTCCTTACAGAAAGCAAAACTCTCAAGGAGAAATGTTTTAAATCAATAATATAAAGTAGGCCTTCCTTATCTCACCCAAGCAGTACCATGCATTAAGTATTTACTTCAACAAAATAAGAATCCAAATACAAGAGAAAAGATGGCAAAAGTTTAGAAATATGAGATGACCTTACACCTGTCAGCTTGCTACATATTTGTCTAGTATGTGATGTCATAGTTATATGATGTATCATATTTTAGTCATGAGAGTGCTGGGCCTGGCAGGATGGAATCAATTTCCAAACCTACACAACAGAACTGAAGCTCAGCTTCACAGCCAGGTCTCCCCAGTGTCAGGCTCAAACCCCATTTCACCAGGCAGGAGCTGGAAGTTCCCAAAGGGATAGTGAATGCATGGAGAGAAACAGCAAAGAGAGAAAACCAAAGAAGCATCCACCTCCGAGTCAACCAAGTAAAACCTGTGGGAATTCCCATCGAGTAGAACCTAACAGAACTGGCTTTTGTGGTGGTTTGCTTTGTTTCTGAGACACAGTGTGGATTATAGTCCTGGTTGCCCTTAAACTTGTCATGTTCTTACCTCAATCTCCAGCATGCTAAGATTTCAGGCATATACTACCACAGTCAGCTACAAGAGAATGTTCACTAACATAGATTTTTAGATACTCGGGATGAGGGAGGACTGAGCACACACAGGTCATGGACATGAGTCATGGATGAGGACATGAAGCTCACTGTTTCTCTCATTCTAACTCTGTCATGGATTTTTCATTTCTGATGGTGGGCAAGTGTATACTAATACATTCAAGAATGACCTCTACAACTTCAGATGGCTATTCTAACTGTATAGACATTATTGAGATGTATAGACTGAGGGTCCGGCTAATTTTGGTGTGATGTTTATTTTATTTGCAATGTTTTTATAATAAATTTTATAAAGTAATTTTTATAAAAAAAATTATCACCCAACCTCTTCTCTTGACTAAACTCAATCTTCTTCTCCATACCTGGTCACACAGTCTCACGGGCTATCTCTGTACCTGGTCACACAGTCTCACTGGCTATCTGAGGGGTCATTTCACAAGTATAACATAATCACCTGAACATCTAAGGATTTTCCTTTTCTTAGGAAGCCCAATCTTAGTATGAAATGATTTTAGAGGTGAATCATGGAGAGTCTTCATCTTCTGAGTTAAGATCTTTTGAATGGTCCAGTCACTTTGCTTAAATAAGGCTGTATCTATCCTAAAGTCTCTCTTTCTAAGTTCAGCCTTTTGACTACCTACTATATGCCAGACACTGAGACAGAAATATAACATAGACCAAAATAGACAAAGTCCCTATTCTCGTGGAGTATAAGATTTAAGAAAGGGAACAGGTTTCAGTCTCAAACTATCCCTAGCATCTATAGGAGGAAGTAGACTTTGAGATGCCCCATTTGCCCATCTTTTTGTGCAATTACTCCACTGCAATCAGCTTCATGCTTGAAGGTGGTAGCACTGGGTATGGAATTGGGAATGATGTGTGCAATGTCTTTCATAAGATAGTATGTACCAGCTGTAGTGGACCACACAATAAACAGAAGCGTAACATCTGCTCTAAAGCCACATGTAAGGGGATCAACTCATTCTACCCAGTTCCAACAGGTATCTTGGAGAAAGTGGTGCTTGATCAGACATCTGAAGAGTTGACAGTAGCCAGACACAGAGTGGGCATGGAGGAACACCCTTTGTACAGACCCTGGGTGATGGAGCTTGGCCCACACTTCCATACAAAACAGACAAAGAGGGGACAAAAAGCGGGTCACAAGTGGGGATGTCTGTTTTCCCTTCTGGCCTGTTTGCTCTCTGCTGGGTTCCTCAGTTTCCTACCACTGGAAGAGCTGGCAAAGCTTGAACTGAGAAGGGAAGATGTACTTGAAAATGCATGGGGCTGCCAGCCTCCCCCATTAACGTTTGCATCAAGATAACCATGATACCAAACGAGAGTCTGGGTTGTGAGGAGCCTGGCAGCTTTGCTCAGCTATTCTCAGCCACTGACACAGCTTTTTCCTCTAAAATTTGTGAAGTATTTCCATATTAAACTTGTAAAAAAAAAAGTGAGGGGGGAGGGAATGGTACAAGTTGAGAGGGGGGAGAAGAGAACTGAAAATGATTGCACATTGAAATAAATGTGCTACTTGAGAAAATTATAAGTGCCTAAAAACAGGAGTCTATAATGAAAGTGCCCTCCGAAGCAGAACCAGAATGCCACTGTTCCAGTGCTGAAACACAATAAACCGTCCCACGAAACCTGAGGAGTTAGATTTAATAAGATGGGTGGTGCACTAACTAAATGCCAGCTGATTATTAAAGATCTTTTTATTGAGGATTTACAACTATGTCATCAAATAGCTGAACAGTCTTCAGGTGTAATAAGACCCACATGAGAAACTTAATTTAAAGTAGTGCAAAGAACCCAAAACACCATTACAAACAGACCATGAAAACTTGGGGAATAGACAAGTGAAGAGGCAGAAAACATCCCATCAAATTATTGTCAATAGTGGGGGAAGGCGGTGAGGGAGGACAAATATCATTTCCATACGAGTCAACTAAACAGCTATTCAGAGGCGTCATAGCATGACAGAATGGCACAGCGCTATGTAGATGTGCCCTCCCCCAGGAGCTGGGTACACCTCCTTTCTTTCCTTTGGAAAGAAAATTAACTTTTTAATGTGAATTCTCTGCGGTAAAGAAACCTTTGAATTTGTTAGAAAATGGCTTTGCAAAGTAAAGTGAGCTGAGCCAAGAGTCCCTGCGACTCCCCCTTTGGACCTAGAATGTCACTGAGGGAGTGCTGGGAGGGATGGGGAGAGGTAAGGAGTGGGACATCAGGATGAGAGACACGAAGGAAAGTGAGGAGCAGGGGGACTGCCCCCAGAAGGTGGGGGAAATGAGTTATTTGGTGAGGATGCAGAGGTCGGGGCTTCCCTCACACTTGCTGGGTGACGTGGAACAATTTACTCCAAATGTTTGAGTTCCATCAGGTCCCTCATGTGTAGTTAGCAAGCTAAGCCACAAGATATCTAAACTCCCCATGAATTCTTTAGCTCTGCCCTCTATCCTCAGGTCTGGTCCTAGGGTACAGACCACATGAAAACCCTCCAGAGTAATAAGATGTCCCTGGAGTCCAAGAATAAGGGTGGGGAGCGTTGGTCCTGGGTGACCCTCTGAAGCCATTGACTCTTCCCTCGGCCTTCCTGCTTGGCAGGTGGGAGAGCATTGGTGCTCCATCACACAGGTGATATGGCTGCACCCATGTCTGGCAAGGTTGCTTTCCCATGTAGGGCTGACTGGGGGTAAGGACCAGACGTGAACAGCTCAATGTTAGGCTGGCAGGTTAACTGGGTAAACTTGATGTATGGGCTTGGTGCCTTATGTGCATGAGAGTAGGTGGAAAGACCAGTGTTCAAGATAGGGAGACCCAGAAACAGGAGTGGGCAAGGCTAAGGGGACAGGTTCACAATCCACTGCTGCAACAGGCGAAGAAGTCATGTCAGAGAGCAAGCAAAAAGGGGCACAGAACTCCACTACTGACAAAAGTCACCATTTAGACTCCAGATTTCAGGTACCTTGTCCTTGGTCACAAGCGACATCAAATTTGTCCCCCAAATAACTAGCCTTTACATCCTTGTTACCTGAGGCTGTACGTTAAGATGTCTGGCTGCCACTCATAAATCTGACCTCCTCTAGCACCTGTTGGCAACCCTCCCCCACCCCACCCCCATTGTCACTGAGAAGCCCTTTCTTTTCTTCCCAAAAAAAAGCTACAAGGAAGGTTTTTTAAAAAAAAAAGTGTTATTAAAATATACAAAGTAGTTCTTCAACTCCAGGAGAAAAACACTCATCTCAGCTAGGAAGAAAAGGGGAGCAAAGGAACACCAGAAGGAAAATGAAGGAGAAAGGGGAATGTATGTCTCCACCTCTCTCCATCTCTACTGATTTCACTAGCCAAGATCACAGCAGTTCTATACTGTAGAGGGACATCCGTCAACGCTAATCAATACATGTGGTGTTAGTCATGGATGATAAATTTGAAAGGGATTATAACTGTAAACAGTGATCAATAGAGACTTGCTGGAGGAGACAGAGGAAAAAACAACCTTAAAATGTTACACGGTTAATAAAGTAATGGGGAGAGCCAGCCTTAAACAAAACTCCAAGAAAGCCATAGTGCTTCTAGTTCCTTCTCCTAGGTCGGAGGGAGAGTGGGTGAGTGGTCCTCCCCAAGATCATCTCAGAAGGCAATCACTACTAAAAGGGTGCATTATTAATTCACAGTGCATTTTGTGATCCTTTTGGTTGGAAGGCACATTCTCCATTATCATTTGGTTGAAGATTTGTTCGTGGATCTGAGCTGGCATCACTCAAAGCCCCCAGAGTATAGCTTGCCCTTTCCCCACACCCCCCTTCCCTCCTGTCTCTTCTCCCCTCCACAGCCTTCACCACCGCAGGCACATGACGGAGCAGTGCATTCACAAGCGTGACATTCCTCTCTGCAAACAAATATATCCTGAATCCAAGCAAAAGGGAGAAAAAATGCAGGGAGCCTCTGCTGCTCACCCACAGATGAATGGGACTATCCGTCTTGTCACCAGAGGTCAGAGCGAAAGGTTACTTTGAGTCTATACCTTAGCTTCTCTGCTGACGTTAGCAGGCAACTTCCTTAAAAATAAAGCAAAATAAAGAGTGAAAAAGAATCCTACCCTAGCAAGCACTTAGCAGGTCCCTCTAGAACCCTTCTGAGATGGTGTCTTCTCACCGTCTTTGAAGCCACAGCTCCAGGCCTGACACAGACATTTTTTTTTTCTGCTGACCTTTTAGTGTCCTTTCTGCCAGAGTGTGTAAACCATAAGCTGATATATGAAGGCAATTTTTAGTGGTGCCACTTGTATCTGAGTGATTGCACACACTTTACGTTTCTGGTCTGCCACCCCTTCCACCTTTCCAAGATCTCTCTATTTTCTTTTCAGGGAACTGCGACAAAGGTGAAAGCAAGTTTAACTGCTTCCAGCCTCTGACGGCCGGAGCACCTGTTCGGGGGCTCATGACTGGCCAGTGCGCAGCTGCAGAGCTGAGCTTCCTTTGCTGCTCTAGGGGTCATCACGGCAAGAGGGGTGTGGACAGGGATCATATTGACACTCCTACCGACCCCCATAACACCCCCTGCCCTAAGCTACAGCCAGAATTGATAGGTATCAAAGCCGCAGCCTCATTCAAGACTCAAAGAACACAGAGCCATTTTCTCCATAAATTCTTAGAGCTGGGGCCCTGGGGACTTCTTCAGACAGAGTTCAGAGAGGATCGGAGGAGACTGGACAACTGAGGGGAGACACCAGCTGGCAGGGCCATGTAGAGCATCCATGCTCAGCCACTCTGCCATTGTCCCATCTCTCTAGGAAGCCAAGTGTAGAGGTAACCAACCGTCTTATAAATAAGAAACACAGAACCAATGCAAAGAAGAAAGCCAAGAGGTCAGAGCTAAGAGCTAAAACCTTACCCTTCCTCCTGCAGTGGTCCTATCTCTCCGAAGGAACCAGTACTTCCTGTGTTAAAGTCTTTATATAGTCTCTGTTCTGCCTTCTCATTGGTTGCAAACCCAACCACAGGACTGCCTCATCACGACCTGTCTGTATAGACCTCCAGGTGTTCTATGGTTGGTATTGAGATTAAAGGCATGTGTATCAAATGCTGGCTGTATCCCTGAACATACAGAGACTTACCTAGCTCTGTCTACCAAGTGCTGTGATCACAAGCGTACACCACCACTGCCCTGCTTTCCTATGGCTTGCTAATAGCTCTGACCCCCAGGCAACTTTATTTATTAACATACAAATAACATTTAATTACAAAAGAAAATATCACCATAGCCAAGGCTGTCTTTCTGTGTAGCACTGCAACTGCGGTCTTTCTAGGCTCTGGGATATGCCTGGACTCTGCAGGAACATTCTAAGGGGTAGCAAGAGACAACACCCACTCTCACTCCAAGTTCAGAGGAAAAGCCCCTGAAGCATTCTCACACAGTGTGCCATAAAGCCATCCCTTCAGTTGTCAATGTCAATCAAAGAAGCATTAACTGGTTCAAAGCTCAAGAAGACCCATCAAGAGTATCCTGGCCATCTCAAGTAAGACTTAAGGTCATCCCCAACTACCTGGTCCCAATGTTCCAAGAGACTATGCACCCCAGCAGCCAATGAAGATGACTCTTGAGAGATTTTCACTAGACTCCTCATCAGATGTACTCTAGCCAGTGTATCTTACCCATATATGGGCAAACAAAGGAATTTACTAATATTTTAAGATGGGAAATATGATTTTGACACATTTATTCAACTCATTCCCTTTCTTTATCATGGCTTGAGTGATAAGGAAATACAGTGAACTTCTAGAAATCGTCCAATCTGAAAACTTGCCTCTGTCCCAGACTGCCAGATCACGAAGGTTATTAGCGAGCTGTACCCCACCTTGCTGCAAGATTCTTGGGGAGTGGTTCTCAACTGTGGATAGATATTTGGGAGGCACTTTGTGCATAGAGAAGTCATTAATAATAGGTGTGACAAATAAGAAAAGAGTGAGAAAGCAGGAGTCAGCAACTGGCCAGAGTAGCACAAGCTACAACCAGTTCAGAAAAATGGGCAGCGGACAGCCATCCCGTGCCAGACCTTGTGAGAAAGTAGAGCAACTCCACAGAGTCTAGAGATGACCCCTTCCCATCTTTTCTTTCAGGATCCTGGTCTGAATTCCCAGTGCAGACAAAGTGACCAAATTCTATTTGCCATCTGGAAGAGAGTACAGAGCTAGGCGGGCCAGGCAGTCCCCAGAGAGGGAGTTCTGGGAGCTGTGGCTTCCCTTGGCTGCCATTCATAACTAACATCTTGACTGACCGAGGAGTCTGGGTCCAAGGGTTAATAAGGACATGGCCATACCATTTCAATCTGCCAGTTCCTAAGTACTCCTGGCCAATGGAGGTAAGCACTCCATCCTAGATTCTCCCTCTTCCAAAAGTGACAAAGTTTTAGAGGTACTCTAGTGAGGAGCCTGGAGCACAGCAGCAGTGACAGCCCTCAGGCATGGATTTTGGGCATAATTACAGTGTGAGTAATCTTAGTATTCTGGAGGCTGAGGCAGGAGGATGACAAGTTCAAGGACAGTCTAAGTCTGTCTCAAAAAAAAAAGAAATGAATGAAATCAAAGAAAGCAGAACAGAAGAAGAAAGTCAGTGAGATGCTATTGCCAGCTCCACTGAACGCTGCTCTGGATCGGTGTTCTGTACAGAGTACAGTAGACTGCCTTGAGTTGTGTCGAGATGGCAATAACAAGGGCATTTTGTCGTTTTCTGGCCAATGTGAGCAGATCATTGCTCTTGCTAGGGGAAGTTACAGAAACAGGAATCTGGCCGAGTTAGAGTAACATCATGGCTGGAGAAGCGGATAAAGGGGGTAGAAGGACAGCTTGCAGACCTATGGGGCTGCCACATGTTCCCAATGACGACAAACAGAAAACTCATGTGTCACCTCTTCTTCCCAGGGTCGGCAGGACACCTAGCAAAGAGTGGATGCCCATCTTCAGGAGAAAGAGGGACCAGAAACTAGCCCTGCAGGAAAGCTGGCACTTTGTAGGTGGGGCACCTCTCTGATGCTGGGCTGGGGAGCCCTGAACCAGACCCGTGGTTTGCAGGGCTTTGCAGGGCCTGCTCCTTTCAGGATCCCCTCCACGGTCATGTGGGCTTCTCTTCCCTTGTCTTCCTGTCCTCAGACTACCAAGTCTCATTTCTCCTTGTTGTTTGTCAGTTCTTATGCTCTTATAGAAGCAGCAGCTTTCCGTTGAAGGAAAAAAGAAGTTTCTCCTGGAAGAAGACACACTTGAAAATCATTAAAAGGAGTAATCTCCAAGACAAGCTTCAGCTCACCATTCTCGTTTTTTCCTCATTGGTTGGTTGGTTGGTGTTCTAAACAGAAAGGAGAGTGAGCTTCATTTTGTTGTTGTTGTTGTGTTTTGTTTGTTTTTTGAGATGGGTTTCTCTGGGTAGTTTTGTTGCCTGTCCTGGATCTCAGTCTGTAGACCAGGCTGGCCTGGAACTCACAGAGATCCGCCTGGCTCTGCCTCCCGAGTGCTGGGGTTAAAGGCGTGTGCCACCGACACCGCCTAGCAAGAGTGAGCTTCTTGAAGGAGAATCCCCCACCACTGCACCTTCACCTCTAAGGATGACAAACCCTTCACCAAGGGCAAAGCCAGGGCTACACGTCATCCCCTTTGTTTCCATGATCTCCCAGCTACCACCAGTTCCAACCCCTGGTTTTACTCTGCCTTCAGCAGAGCCCAGAGTGAGGCAGAGGAGCGACACTGAGATGAACTAGAAACTTCTATCCCCACATGGTTCCCGCCCACGGCCCCAGCCTTTGCTGTGTTTAAGGTTTCACTCCTGGAGCAGCCAGGAGCTCCGAGGACCTCTTGATTGATGCTGTCAGTGAGAGGAAGCGCTCTAGTGTCAGGAACTGTCTTTTCTTCATTAGGTTTGAAAACATGCCCAGGGGCTACTCTGTGATCTGCTCATCAATAAGTGGAAATCTACTGATAGACTCAAATCCACGCCAAGTGTTAGCAGAGAAAGAACAGGTACCTTGTCAGTTTCCTTCCCCAAATAAGAATCCCCAAACATTGCTGCTGTCATTCACTGTAGCCTGAGATCTGTGGGGTGAGGGGAAGGCAAGGACATAGGAGCATTGGGATAAGGCTCTTCTGGGTGGGCCAGTACCAGGAGCACAGGGTTCAGTGTGGAGCCAAGAACCCTGTCAATGAGACACTGAGCTTCTGTCAACATTCACTCTCTCCAGGACCATCAGGGAGCTGCTTGGAAATGGCTGTGCTAGCAGAACTCCAAGTACATCACCAATGACTCATTTGTGAAGGATCTCCTCACGCAGTGTCCAGGAACTGTAGAGGACAAAGGAGGATGGGATTGGATTTATCAGGATTTCTAAATGTCCTTGCAGAGGAGCTAGTGACCAAGACAGACATTACTGCTAACTTAACGCCCAATAGAAGGAAAGAAAGAAGTACCAGAGAGCAGAGGGCTGGAAAGAAAACAACTACTCAGAAAAATTAAGCCCCTTAACCCATCTTAAAAAAAAATAAAATTTAAGAATTCTACCTTCTGCCATAGGAAAAAGAAATCAAAAATATGATTTTTTTTAAAGAGCAAACACCAAAATTGCTATTAAGCCAACAGGCGTTAGCTTAAGAGCTCTGACCTGCAGATTTCAAGAATTAGCCTTGAAAGTGATTGTTCACCAATCCACCTTGATTTCCTTAACAGAGGATGGGGTAATGTCAATATTGGCAGACAGTTCTTGAAAGCCCAGCTGTGTAGCAATAATGTTGCCTTTGCTGGGCACTTGTGCTACAGAGCAAGGACAGGGGTTAGGAGGCCTTGTTAATGTTGGCTCTTGGTGGCCTGTTCTTTTTCTTTTTTCTTTTTTCCTTCTCATCTCCAGGCTGTGCTCTTTGCCAAGTAGCATTTCTTACCACTGAACTAGAGAAATGGCCTGTGCAGCCTCGCCTGCAGCTCACAGAGAGGCTCCAAAGGCCGTGTTGAGCATGCTTCTCCTGCGGATCTACTGTGCTTTTGCAGGAGCATCTTGGACTCCTACTGGTACCTATCCAAGCAACTCTGTTTTGTTTACGGAGCATCCATTTGTCTCTTTTGTTGTGATGCTCTAAAGCTATTAAGAGTGCATCTTCATTCATTTTTCAGCTAATAACACTGATGACCTGTGGTGACCCATGGTTTCTGCACCTGCTATAGGGACAGAGACAGAGGAGAAAACAACAGCAAAACAACATTACCCTGTGCCACAGAGATTCAGCCACTACCAGAGGCAGAGACAACCTCCTTGCCGGGAAAATTTGAGATGAATCTGAAGAGAGAATTCCTCAGGTGAAAATTCATGAGGCTAGAGAGAGGTTCCAGAAGGAAGAACCGTGTGAAAAGATGCCTAGAGAACAAAGACTACTGTGCACCGGAGGAATAACTGCCAGAATAGACCATGTCGCTGTGGAACTTACCACCAGCAATGGTCGTAACGCTTCTCACAGTTCGCACAGGGTCCCAACAGCCCTAGAAGATATGTAATATGGTTGTTCTCCCTGTCGGATAAAAGAAGGCAATTTCTGAAGGTCAAGCTGCCAGGGAGTAGGATTGAATAGCTGCTTGCACCAGGCTTTCTTTTGGGCAACTGACCAGCTCCCAAATCATGACACAGAGACTTATTATTAATAATGAATGCTCAGCCTTATCTTATGCTTATCCCACTAACTCTTACAAAGTATTCTAACCTGTTTCTCTTCGTCTATGTTTTGCATCGGGGCTTTTTACCTTCCTTTCATTCTGTATGTCCTACTTCCTGCTTCCTCTGTGTCTAGCTGGCTGGCAGTTGCCTGCCTGGCTGGCCTGGGCATCTCCCTCTTTTTCTCCCTCATTCTCTCTCTTTCTTTCTGAGCCTAGATTCTTCCTCCTACCTATTCTCTCTGCCTGCCAGCCCTGCCTATCCCTCTACTGCCTAGCTATTGGCTGTTCAGCTTTTTGTTAGACCAACCAGGTGCCTTAGTCAGGCAAAGCAACACATCCTTGAACAAATGCAACATAAACAAATGTAACAAATCTTTACATCCTTGAACAAATGCAACATAAATAAATGTAACACATCTTTGCCTAGTTAAAGCAATATTCCACAAGAGCAGCTCTGACTCCAGAGTCCATACTCGAGCACCGTAGCAAACAGCAGAAGCTTGGCTGAGGAGGAGATGGCAAATAGGGACAATGGTGACTCCTGGGCAGGGACACCCGCATGCAGACTGAGCATTATTCAAAAACTATGGTGGACTTAGGCAGAGGTGACAGATAATTAGATTAGAAAAGTGACTCCGTAGCCGTGGCACAGAATTATGACAGGAAAAAGAGTAAGAAAAAGGAAGAGCATCTTTTAGCATTAAATCCAAAGGAAGCATTCCTAGTTTCTTTTTATAAACTCTGAGACACACACACACACACACACACACACACATACACACACACACACAAATAAATAAATAAATGTAAAAAAAAACAACACTTTTTAAATTGTAAAGAATACCGCAAAACTTGCTTCTAGACAAGATGGAGTGAGAGGAATTGGATTCACCCTTCTGCCTAAAACAAAAAGCAAACAACATATATGACACTGTAAATGTATTTTGACCAGTGACTATTTGGCAGCAAAGGCCAGAGTTCCCTGGGAAACCCCTAATCCTTATGGCCGCTCGTGTTGACTTTCACTGGTGTGACAAAGTATCTGAAAATACAAGGAGCAGGGTTGTAAAGGTCTGCTTGTGATTTCAGGTTTTAATTCTCGGTCTCCTGGCCCAGTGGATTTGGACGCATGGGGAGGCCCATCGTGCTTGGGGGGAGTATGGTGATCACATCATAGCACTGGAGAAGGGAAAGAGAGAGGAAGGAGTAGGGTACCCACATCTGCTGAAAGCTCACGCCCCTCCCACGACCTTCCACCAAGTCCTGCTTGCCAATGTTACTACAGAGGAGCAACCAAGCAACACGTGGGGCTGTGGGCACGATTCAGATCCAAACTCACAGTATTTCCCCAACTTACCGCTTGCAGAAGGTTCCAGGTCACTCTGCGAGGACGGGGATCCACACAGAGCACAGTGCTCTTCCAGGGTTAAAGGTGTGAAGCTGGTTTTCTTGATGATAGTGAAGGAAGATACTGAGGTGGAGTAGCTGCAGAGACAGAACCCTGTCGAGGGCTGAGGAGGGTCAGAGTAGGCCAAGCACTGACCAGCTGAAGGAAACAGGGAAATAAGCAAGACCAGTGGGGAGATGGAAAAAAGGAACGGGGCCACTCCGCCAGCCAGGACAGCAACCGTGACTGTCCAAGATAAGGCTGCTGTAGTTTTAAACTGCTCTGAGCTGGCCTGAAAAAGGGAGCCTTGATCTTCCAAATAATTTTACAGTGTCTCAGAATAAAGCTCAAAATGTTTATAAGAACACTAAAATATATGACACCTAACAAGAACAAATTCATAATCTCTGTGATCCAATAAAAATAGTCCTACAAAGATGTAGAAAAAAAAATGTCAGCATAATTAAAAGAAAAATCAAGGAATTCAAACTTGTCCACCGTAGAATTAGTCGACCAGAACATTGGAAGTGATTAGAATAATGTTGTTACTTTCGAGAAGACAGAAGATCACTCTCTTCAGCAGCACATATACTAAAATTGGAACAACACAGAAGATTTGCATGACTCCCGCTCAAGGGAGACACAAAAATTCGTTAAGCATTCCATATTTTCAGAGAGGTGTGGAAATCCATGTTGCAACACCTGACGGACTGATTGACATTTTAGAGTGTGGGGAAACCGGTTTGAGAAGAACAACCTACCTTGTCCTCGGTAAAGCTGATAGAATGCTTGACATGAGCTCTGAGCCCCAAATAAGGACAACCGTGGATCAATAAGACCTTATAGGCAAACTCTAATGTGGAGCTTGGCCAAGAGAAGTAAGACAGCTTGCTGAAGATTTCCTGACAGACTATATTCATATCAATATTGGTGCATTAAAACTGAGTGCAAACCATAGCAAAGATGGGGGATGTGTGTCATGATGTAGAAAAGGATGAACTTAGTCATCTAATGAAAGAGATCATGCATGAGGAGAATAAAACCATTGTTTCTGTTGAAACCAGAAGAAAACGTGATGAACTTGCCAGAAAAATGAGAAGACATGGGTGGCCTGCCATGGGTATCCATGGTGACAAGAGTCAACAGGAGCAAGACTGGGTTCTAAAGGAATTCAAACATGGAAAAGTTACTCTGATCACTATCGATGTGGTCTCCAGAGGGATAGATGTGGGAGATGTGACTACCTCCTCAGAGGATTATACTCATCCAGTTGGAAGAACTGCTCACAGCATCCAAACAGGCACAGCATACACTTTCCTTACACCTGATAACGTAAAGCAAGGGAGCCGCCTTATCTCTGAGCTTCGGGAAGCTAATCAAGCAATTAATCCCAAGCTGTGGATGAAGACAGAGGCTCAGGTCATTCCAGGGATAGAAGAGACATGAAGGATGACCATCGTGACAGGTACTCTGAGGGCAAAATGGTGGATTTAATACCTTTAGAGACAGGGAAATTTATGACAGAGGCTACCCTAGTCTGCTTAAGAGAGATTTGGGGGCTAACTCAATGGTGTTTACAGTGCTGCAAATTATACCAATGGGAGCTTTGGGAGTGATTTTGTATGTGCTGGTATACAGACCAGTTTTAGGACAGATAATCCAACAGGGATTTACCAGAACAGTTGCAATAGCACTCAGCAATCTGGAAGTAATGCTGCAAATATTCACAATGGTGTGCACCAACAGGCATATGCAGATCCTGCTACCGCAGCTGCTGCGCCTACGACCTGCTACCCAAGGCCAACAAGATATTCTCAGTAAGACCTTAGAAGTGAGTCTATGCAAATGTCTGTTTTCATAACTGTTCTCTATATTACGTCATCAGACGAGATTTAAGAAAGACGGGACACAGAAACGACCGCAGTGCAGCAGTAATTATGTGCACTTCTTTCCCCATTTAAACTGGACGTTTCTCTCCATTCCTGAAACAAGTTTTAGGGTTTTCTTTTTGTCCTAGAAAATTCAGGCAGTGTTTTCACAAAAGTAATTATACAGTGATTTCAAATACAATAAATGAAAGCTGTGCATGGCCTTCAGGTAAGAGATTTGAAGACTGAAAGAAAAAAAGAAGATAAAAGAATATTTGATCATGCCAATTAAAAATTGAAAGATAATTTATGAAAAATGACCCAAGTCAAACTTCTAAAGATAAAACTGCAACGTCTGAATGAAGCATAATCAAGATCAGATAAAGAGTGGGTTGGACAGCGCCGAAGAAAAAATTAGCAAATTGAAAACACAACAGAAATTTTCCGAGTTGACAGAAAATCAGGAACCTGCAAGCTGTGGGACAATGACAAGAGGTCCACTACTCATGTGTCTGAGCCTCTCAAAGAGGTGGACAAACGGCATTAAAGAATATTCACCAAAATTTTAAAATATTTTTTAAAATTATGAAATTCACCACACACACACACACACACACACACACACACACAGCAGTAAACTATGCTAAGGCACATCATTATCAAATTTCTTAAAGATTAATGATAAAGAAAAATATATTCACGCAGAGAAACAAAGATCTGAATGGAGCTCATTTTTACTTGGAAATAACATGAGCCAGAACACATTGGAGTAGAGTATCTATTGTTATTGAATACACAGGTAAGTTGTCGTTATGAAAATAGCCATTTAAATAAGGGCAGAATGAGGATATCTTTAAATATATGAAAGCTAAAATAATTCACAATGAAAAGACATCCATTACATGAAGTGCCACATATTTCAAGCAGAAGAAAGAGTAGAAGATGTATATCTGAAGTACACAGAAATATGAAGAGTACTAGAAAAGAAAACTAGATGGGCAGATATGTGTTTTATGTTGTTTAAATTACTTAAAAGATAATTGGTTATTTAATGCAAAATCAAGTTTAAATCTATTGTGAGTTTTATAGTATGCATGAACAGATAATAGCACAAAGGTCAGGAGAGGAGAAATGTCAGTCTACTCTTACAAAGAATATAAACTATAGGCATAAAGCAGTATAACTCCACTTCACAGTAGATCTGATGAGGCACTACACTATCAAGTGGGCATGGCTTCATATTAGCAAGAGGGACAGCTACAGAGAGAAAGCCCATTTAGCTGACAGAAACACAGGACTCATCATGTACTATGGTAAGGTATGTGTAATGGTCAAGATGGTCATATGGAGAGCAGATACCTAAGTGAATGTGTATAATTGACATGAGCATGGCCATGTCAAGGACCCTAATGCCCCAGACTCCTGGGAAAGGCACGGTCTTTCTTGCCCAGGTCAGGCTCTGGGGAAGAGCAAGGCCTTCTGGTTCAAGCGTAGATATTGACAGCGTGTACAGGAAGGGTCAACCACAGCTTCGTCCTCCCAAATGACAGCAGCCTGAGACTACCCCCCTAGACAGACTCCCTACCAAAATCACCTAGCCTGCCTCCTCATTCACTCAGCTGTATGTAATAAACATGCTGAGTTTCTGGATTGCTGGTCCATCTCCATGGAAGTGCACAGCCCGCCCTGCCCCAGCCTTCCTGTGTGTGTGTCTGTCAATTCCCTGTGCCCCAGTCAAAGCAGTCGCAAACCACGCAGGCTGCAGCACAGCTGCAGCTATTTCAACGCTGCATTCTTCTCATTCTGCATTAGAATCCCAGGAAAGACAGCTCACAAAAATGACATCATGAAATGTCATCATCATGCTAAGTATTGTTCTAGCTTATATGTTCCTCTTTACCAGACTGTTACAATCTGTTATTACATAGATTACATCTTATAACTTGAAGTCAATTGTATGTAGACTCCAGTTTTATCGTATTTCTAATTACTCATAAATTTTCTGCATTTAGAAAGGTAAAGGTGAAAAAGACCGATCATACATTATCCAGCAAAATAAAATCTCCTAAGAAGGTTGTGGGGGGATCTTTCCTGCTTACCTTCAGCAGTCCTAGAATTCTAGTGTTGCTGTTTTTTCGATGCCAAGTCTCTGAGGGCAATGCAAGTATGTTGATATTAATAGGTTTAGGCACAGCCAGAGGCTGCTGTGCTCCTCACCAGGTAACAGTGTGTGGGTTAGAGCTTTGATGGAGATTCAATCTCTGACTTCATCCTAAGCCAGGTGAGCTATTCTTCTGAAACAATGACCTTCTCTTGGAGCTACTGCTAGGTTCTCCAGCAGCAGTGAGTGAGGGTGGGGCCTCCACACATCTGACAGGAATTCCATGCAGTCTCCCAAGGCCTGCAAAGGCCCAGAACAATGGTACTCTCTGTAGGAAGAAGCATTTTCTTCTGCACAGACAGAAGTAGCTAGAGTGCTGACTCAGGTGGTATGTTGTCACAGGGGGAGTACCAGGTGTTCTGCTGCTGCTGGATGAAATCGTCTATAAAGGCCAATTATGTCAAGTTAGTTTATAATGTGTAGATCCTACACATCTGCATTGATTTCTAACTGAGCTGTTATTGAGAGAAGATGTTGAGTTTCTCATTATAATTGTATATTTTTATAACTCCTTACAGTTCTATTAGTTTTTTGTTTTGTGTATTTGGAAGTTCTGTTTGTTATTTTCTGATAAATTTAAGTCTGTTTTATCCTACTGGTGTATAGACTGTTATTATAAAATTATACTCTTTTTAAGGATTTATTTATCTTTGTTGTATATGCATGTGCGTATGCATGCCTGTTTGTCTGTATGTGCACCAGAGTCATTCAGGTACCCACAGAGGTCAGAAGAGGGGTTTAGGTAGCTGTAAGGCACCCACTGTCAGTGCTTGGAGCTGAACCCCTGTCCTCTGTAAGATCAGCAAGTACTCTCCATGGCCTTACCATCTCTGCAGCCCCAAATGGTAACACCATTCACTGCTTAAGTTATCCAGTCTGATATTAATATAGACATTCTAGCTCTTCAGTGTTAGCATGGTAGATCTCTTTCTTTCAATCTACTTCACTATAGTATAACTTATTTGTATATTGATCCTTATGATGACTAATTGCTGTGGTCATTATTATGGCTTAGCTGAAATTCAAAATCTTTCTATTTTTTCCTAATAGAGACATGTCTATTTTGTTCCTTTTCCTCTTTTCTTTGGATCAACAAAATACTGTTTATGATTCCATTCTATGTCTAATGTTGTTGTTCTCATTTCTTTCTGTTCTTATTTTGACCGTTGTTCACAGCTAGTATGGTTGTTTTAACTATTCAGCTGATTAAATTAAAAAACTTTTGGTGCGCTGTAAATACATAAAGGTTTTGCTCGTTAGCTACACCTGAAGTGAACTGTGAACTAGATTAAATAGCTCGGCATGTTGACACCCGCACTTGGTAGGATAAGGCAGGAGATCCACAAGCTCCAGGGCGGCCTCTGCCACACAGCAAGACAACAGGATGGCAGAAAACCATACTTTCAAATGAGAGAAAATATTGGGGTGGCAGCACTTTCTATTTGAGCTCTGAGATCCAGACCTGGATTCTACACTTTGCTCATAATATCATCTTGTGTTGCCCACTCAAAGACTTAAAACACTACTAAAATCCTCTTGGAAGATGAATTGTCCCATGGAAAACAGAACAATCAGTGAGATTGAGGTGCTGAGTGAGACATGGCTGTGGAAGATGCCTCTCAGAATGTCATTTATGGAATCCCCACACAGCCCCGAGTGACTACTGTTGTCCAGATTTGCAGGCGCATAAAAGCAGTGAGAACACCATGGAGCCATGGAGCACACTTTGTCAAGTAACACTAAAACAGAAGAAGAGATACTAGAAGCCAGGTTTGCATGCCCCAGATGCTGGAACTGTGATCTCTGTGATCTCTGCTGCCAGCCCAGAGCCTGCCTGATGCTAGGTTCCTTCTTGTTGGATTAAGAGTGCAGGATAAAGTAGAGATCTGAAGACATAGTTAGACTGAAATGTCACCTGTGCACTGATCCTGAGGGTGCTTGGTCATAGAGGTGTGTGTCACCTCTTATGAAGAGCTCCCCCACTCCTGAAACCTAACTCTGGCTCTTCACACACTCTTTTAAGGAGACTCAAAGACTCCTCCCCTTCCCTTCAGAAGGAAATTTTAACATTTTTAAACTATTAGGGAGCCAATAGAGATGATGATGATGATGATGATGATGATGATGATGATGATGATGAAGATAACAATGATGATGAACAATTGAAAAGGAGTTATTATACATGGAGCTAAGATCTGATTCAGGCCTACATTCAGCAGGCCTTCTTTTATGGGGAGGCAGACCTATATAGACAGATGGAAGCCCTGTCCTAAAACCAGTTAAGATGAATTTTGCAAAGGTAATGTGAATTTGCCTATGAAGCAAGAAAGTCCACAAAGGTATTGCCCCATTGCTACCCACTCTCTATAACAGGATGTCCAATCAAGTCACAACTCCTTTCCCTCTTCAACCAAAAGACAATGAAATCCAGTCTTGGGCTGGCACAGTATTTCAGGCCTCCAAAATCAGGGTGTGGTCATAGCCATAAAAAGATACCAGGGCTGGAGAGGTAGTCCAGTGAAATAGTGTTTACCTAGCATGCCCAACACTGAAAAAACTACCAAAAACTAGGAGTATTTGTCAAGGAGGGGGCTATCCTCTGTGAGCCCTCTGATGCCATCTTTGGCCCTCTGTGACCTTCTGTCTCCCATGTAGGCTTGGGTCTCCATCCTCAAGAAGCAGGGGATGCAGGCTATAGCACATGTTCACAGAGAATGGAAGAGAACACAGGCTACTTAGCTGCTACAGTAGACTCTTGGTGCACAAGGCTGCCCCCGCCCCCGTTAGATCAGGTTGTCTCTTCCCTGATTAGAGCTTGAAGATTCAGAGTTACAGAAAGGTTATATTCTTAGTGAAATAGTAATCTCTCACACATTTGAACAGTGCTCTGCGACTTCTAAGCACTTCCATATCCATCTTCTCAAGTTCAAGGCCAAAGGGGCCTGACAGCAGAGCAAGGAAGCCAAACAAGACAGCACCACTGAAGGGAGAAGCCACCTTCCTCTCAAATATTGAAGGAAAAGAAAAGAGAAAACTAGAAACCTAAACCCACAGCTGAAGATGAGAGAAACAGGTGGATTGAGGACCCCCAGAGCAAAGCAGCATACTAACTAGAGAAATCAATAGGAATCACAAGAAAACCAAAGATGCAGATCTAAGTCTAAACCACACCAGCTAGCTCTAAAACAGCCTCTTAGTGTTCATGAGTGCAGCAACTACGAGATTCCCTGAGATAAGTTGGTGACACCAGTTACCTGCAAAGACCTGGTGAGCACAGACAATTTCTTGTATTTAAGTGGCAAGACATTGCGAAATTGTAAGCAGAGTGTTCATTCCTGCCACTGTTTTTCTAATTCTAAAAAGAAGGGTCTTCAGCTCAGGTGACACCACCAGTCCATCTCACTTACCAGCAAGCTTACTGAGGGGGTGGGTTCCTGCCTGAGGTGCGCACGGCAGGGCCCATGGATCTCTGAGCTTCGTCCCAGGAAGGCCAGGTGTAATTACACCGGGTGATTGCCATTGTACGAAGTATGAATCTCTACTTGTAGATCCAAGCTTCCTTGCTGGGATCAAGGGAGGAGAAGAGGTCCTGATTGAAGAAATGGGTCATCTTTATGGACGGGCAAGCCTCATCATGGGCTCAGAAAGCCATAACCTCACCAACATGTCCATGCTAGCACGCTTCTGCTCAAAAGTCAAACTTCATTCATTTATCCTGAGACGAAAGGACAAAGTAGCATGGAAAGGAAACAAAAGTCAAGTTATTTGACTATCGGGTAGACACTAGTTTTATTATTCAAAATGCATTCTCTAAAGTTAAACAGGCTATGAACACAGAACTGTCGGCTTCCTTCGGCACTGTCTCTAACAGAGAGATAAAGATGTCCCGCAGTGGGCACTTTCCGATCTGCTCATGTGATCTAGTATTCCCAAGCACACCCTCTGAAGTTGATTCAGTGTTTCTTGAACGTCTATTTGAGTGATGCGAAGCTTTGGACGGTAGTATTTGGAGCCGTGTTTATTGGCTCTAATGCTTATCTCTTGGGACTGGAGCATTGGCAGGGCAGGTGAGAACACTCACTCCTTCAGAAAGTCCTAGCTCAGTTCCAAGCACCCACACTGGACAGCTCACAACCGCCCACAATTCCACCATCACGGAATTTGACACCCCCTTCTGGCCTCCAAGGAGACCCGCATACACATGGTACACATACAGACAACAAGAACATAAATAAAAATGAATGTTATTTTAAAGAAAGACTTGGTCCCTTCATTTGTAAAAATCTCACCTCATCAAACTATTTAAAAATCAATAATACAATTAAAGTATGTGTCTTCGCATCTGGCACATGTTTGATATCCAGGAAATATTTCTTTTTCTTTCTTTCTTTCTTTTCTTTTCTTTTTTTTCAAACTCCACTCTGGGCAAAAAAGGAAAGCATCAGTTGCTGGCACAGAGGACAGATGGTTATAAATTAGGAACAAGTAGGAAGACAAAAGGTGAAGTGTAGAGTGTGCACATTATCTATGTCCTGGTGCAATCCCATCCCCAGTACTTATGGGAACATACCTAGCTCTCTCTTGCATTCCTTATAAGACTTTAGACTTCAGGTCATCAAGTATTTTACTCCTCTGGGAAAATCGTGGACACTTTACTTTTGGCAAGTACACAGCTATTGAATGAAATTCATTTACAGATTTGTATCTATTTCATGTGTTTTGCATTAGGAAATAATCTATCCACACTAATAATTATTTTTGATATCAGAAACTCACAATATCATGAATATTCTTCAAGATATTATAACAATTTTAGATGAATACAACATGACCATTTTACACATTCCCTTACACTGATATGTGTACAGGTATGCCCTTCGTATACACAATTACCTATGGCATACATCTTAATCTGGTTGCTCAGAATAAGGATTCACTGTTACTGGATTAACCTATAGAAGAACTACACCATACCAGTGCCGAAACTGGAAGGTTTCTACACCATTGCCCAGTCTCCCAAGCAACAGTTGTAAGCCTATGGATTTGGGAATGTCTATTTAAACAGTTCTTTTTGTATATTTATCTCATACTGTTATGATAGTTAATTTAATATGTCAGCTCTATTTTGTCAAGTATTTTGGATATATCTACGATGGTATAACTGACTGAAATTAACAGTTGAGTCCATGGATTAAACTATACTCTATAAATGGGCCCCATCCAATCAGTTAAAGACCTAAACAGAATAAAGGAGCTGGAAAAATATGAATTCTTCCTGCCTAAGTTGGACATGGGTTTCTTCTTGCCTTTAGATTCAAACTGAAAAATTCTTTCTTCTTAGGTCTTGAGCCTACTGCATGTCAGAGTGCAACTTATGCCATCCACCCCCCAGGTCTCTAGCTTGCCACTGTTATGACTAAAGGATGTGAAGTCCATATTATATATAGAGAGAGAGCTAAGATGAGTTACCCTTTTGATGAGCTTTATTAGGAGAGTTACCTCATCATATCCTGAAGTGGAAAAACAAGACTTCATGTCTGAGAAAGCTTCATTAGGAGAGACGGCCATCATGGACAGCATGATGGGGCCCCTAAGGAAGGCACCCTTTAGTTACCAGAATATTAAGAAAGCATAGTGTCTTAGTCAATGTTCTATTCTTGTGAAGAGACACCATGACTATAGCAACTCTTATAAAGGAAGGTGTTTAATCAGAACTCATTTACCATTCAAAGGTTTAGTCCATCATCATCATGGCAGGAAGTGAGGCAGCATACAGGCAGAGATGTTGCTGGAGAGGTAGCTGAGAGTTCTACATCTGGTTCAGGAGACACCAAGAAGAAAGAGACACACTGAGCCTGGCTTGAGCATTTGAAACCCCAAAGCCCATCCCCAGTGACACATTTCCTTTAACAAGGCCACGCTTACTCCAATAAGCCACACCTTCAAATCCCTGTCAATCAGTGCCACTTCCTAATAACCAATCATTCAAATATATAAGCTTATGGGAGCCATTGCTATTCAAACCACCACACATGCTGAATATAGGAAGCATGATGTGGTCCTGGAGGGAGAGACAGGAAAGTCAGACTGATTCCACAAGACCAAAGCAGTTTGTGAAGTGATAACCCACAAAAGTCTGGTCAATAATTTATTAAGGGGTGCAATGAGAATAACACACTCGGGAATACAGAACAAAGTAGATCGGCTGCTGATCCAGCTGCCTCTGTCTTGCCCAGGGACGATGAAGACCAACCACAAACCTCACTTCTCTGCTACTTGCTCCTGCTCCAACCACCAGAGAGAGAGAGAGAGAGAGAGAGAGAGAGAGAGAGAGAGACCCCTTTCCTCAGTTTTAATCTCATATATCCAGAGAAAACCATGCCCATAGGGCTAGTCACCCCAAATGTCATTGGCTAAATGGATTGAACTCCCACAACAAGTTTGTATATCCATTCCTTTTCTTGGAAGTGGTAAGGTAAGTGTCTACATCTGTGGCCTAGCCTCTGTGCCAGGATCCAGGGAGAAAGGCACTAGATGAGAGCAGAGTTACAGTTCAAGGTTGTCGAGACTCTACATCAGGGAGCAGGACTTGCTCAAAGCTGCAGGCAGGGAGGATGGAGCATGTTGTTTGTAAGACCTGCAAGATCACAGAATTGGTTGCTTATAGGGCCCCGAAGAGAGCCTCATAATGGCCTAGCCTGACTTCTAATAGAGCAGCGAGAATATCTGTATCTAATAGCTTCTAGTACATCTTAGTACCTTTCAGTTTCTACAACCACATGCCCTACTTGGATGGATGAACAGATGATGGATGAACAGAAAAATAAACAGTGACTTAGATGCTTTTCTACTGCTGTGTTAATACACCATGACCAAGGTAACTTATTGAAGTAAGAGTTTATTTGAGGTTTACAGGTTCAGAGGGTTACTTAGAGCCCATGACCATGGTAGGGAGTATTGCAGCAGGCAGGCAGGCATGGTGCTGGAGCGGTAGCTAAGAGCTCACATCTTGATCCACAGGAACAAAGCAGAGAGAGACACACTGGGAATGGCATGAGTCCTTTGAAACCTCCAAGCCAGTCTCCAGTGACACACCTCCTCCAACAAGGCCACAGCTCCTAATCTTTCCAAACAGCTTAACCAACTAGGGACCAAGTATCTAATATATGAGCCTATGGGGGCCATTCTCATTCAAACCACCACAGAGAAATAGGTAGGTAGATAGATGATAGAGATAGATAGATAGATAGATAGATAGATAGATAGATAGACAGACAGACAGACAGACAGACAGACAGACAGACAGATAGATAGATAGATAGATAGATAGATAGATAGATAGAGGTAAGGAGACAGATGATAGATATCTAGCTAGCTAGCTAGATGATAGGTAGGTAGGTAGAAAGATGGATGGATAGATAGATGATAGATACATAGATAGGTAATGATAGATAAGTAGGTAGGTAGATGATAGATAGATAGATAGATAGATAGATAGATAGATAGATAGATAGACAGAGACAGACAGACAGATAGATAGACAGATAGATAGATGATAGATTAGACTGATAGATAGATTAGACAGAAAGGTAGACAAACAGGCAGGCAGACAGACAGGCAGACAGATAAATAATAGATAGATGATAGGTAGGTAGATAGATAGATGAGAGATATCTAGCTAGCTAGATGATAGAGAGGGATAATGATAGATAGATAGATAGATAGATAGGTAGATAGATAGATAGATAGATAGATAGATAGATAGATAGATAGATGATACTGTTTGTTATGTTTCTCTGGAATATTGTGACTGAACTTCATTTATGTGTCTACCTAGACCTAGTATTATATAGTAATATCCTCCATCTTGAGACATCCCTCCTACAGGGAAGAAGGAAACTCAAAAGACTCAGAAATACCAAAACCTACCCAAATCCAGGAAAGCTTATAAGATTCACAAAATGTCCTTAAGAGCTTAAAAGAGGTAAACAATTACTAAGGAGAAGAGACTCTGATCTGCTGCCAGAGCTGTCTGTAAGTCATTCAGGGAGCTCTGGGAATGTAGCATGCACAAATTGTTCAATGACGGTGGGATTTATGTGACAAAGCTGCTTTGGGGTCATCTATCCTCTTTTAAGGAACCCTCTCTAACACTCCTACAAGCAATCTCAATGAAGTCACTGGTCTGCTAAGCTAGGATTGGATGGGGTTACAATCTCAATGAAGTCACTGGTTTGCTAAACTAGGATTGGATGGGGTTACAATCTCAATGAAGTCACTGGTTTGCTAAGCTAGGATTGGATGGGGTTACAATCTCAATGAAGTCACTGGTCTACTAAGCTAGGATTGGATGGGGTTACAATCCCAATGAAATCACTGGTTTGCTAAGCTAGGATTGGATGGGGTTACAATCTCAATGAAGTCACTGGTCCGCTAAACTAGGATTGGGTGGTATTATTTCTTTGGTCTGTTTTTGGTGCCCTATCTTGGGTACATAGACATTTGTATCTCCAGCAAAACTCACACAACACCTAGGCAAAAGGGATTCTTGACTTAGGCCTTATAGTTTAGAGAATCTTACTTGTCATAAATAAGGTAAAAGGGCATTTATTGAAGAAAACATGGCAGTTATGTGCTCAGAACTCATAATCGCCACAGAACAACCACCACCCTCCACACTGCCCTCTGGTCTCTCTCGGGCTCCCATGACAACCTCTCCACACCTGTCTCCTCCCACTATAAAGCACATAAAGCACTCATACTTGGATGCCACGGACATCTGTGGGTTATGCTGCTATTGATGCTGGTACTGATGCTGTTTTCCAATATGGAGAGACAAAGCACTAGAACTGCTTAGCTGAAAAGGTAAACATATGAGTTATCATGTCAAGTCCTCTTCAGATAGCTGAAATTCAAACCGTTCTTGCACAACTCTGGCTTCCCAGAAGCACTGAGCATTCTTTTCATGCTTTTATTTGTGTCTCAATTCATAATTTCAGAGGCACTCACAAATAAATACGGCATTTACAGCAGTTGCATAGGGTGACTGGGGAACATTTTGCAATAACACACACACTACCTTTACTCTTAAATTTATGTATGTATGTAAATCTCGGTGCAATGTTCACCAAGCATGGTGGGAAGCTTTGCCCTAGCAAGTAGGTGGACTTTAGGTGCTAAAACGAGAACAATTTTAGTTTCTCAAAAACAAGATTTAATTATATTATCACAAACTTAAAATGTATACCTTTATTTATATTTATATTATATTTAGTTTATTCTATAAACTAAAAATGTTGATATGCTTAATTGCAGTTTATATTTTGCTCTTTGCTATAGTAGTCTGAAATATTTAGAAGAAAAAGAACTTTTCAAAAGTACACATGAATATAATTTTAATTCATATGCTATATTTCCCAATCGCTGTTTTTCAGAAAACATATTTATTGGCATTTTATTGCATTTTAATTTTTACTTCTTAGATCACTGCTGTCAACAGAAAAATATATGCAAAAATTTTGGTTGTCATAATGAATGATTAGCCAGGCAGTGGTGGTACACGCCTTTAATGCCAGCACTCGTGAGGCAGAGCCAGGTGAATCCCTGTGTGTTTGAGGCCAGCCTGGGCTACCAAGTGAGTTCCAGGAAAGGCGCAAAGCTACACAGAGAAACCCTGTCTCGAAAAAAAAAAAGAAAGAAAGAATGAAATTAAAGTAAGAAAATAAAATGCATAAATAACTTCATTTTATTTCTTGACCAAACATCACTGGCTGTTTTAGTTAGGATTTTTATTGCTATAAAGAGACACCATGACCATGGTAACTCTTAGAAAGAAAACATTTAATCAGGTGGCTCACTTATAGTTTCAGAGGTCCAGTCCATTATCATCATGGTGGGGAGCATGGTGGTGTGCAGGCAGACATGGTACTAGAGAGGTAGCTGAGAGTCCTACATCTTATAGGCAACAGGAAGTTGACTGAGACACTGGATGGTATCCTGAGCATAGGAAACCTCAAAGCCTGCACCCATAGTGACACACTTCCACTCCAACAAAGCCACATCTCCTAATAGTGTCACTCCCTTTGAGATTATGGGGATCAATTACATTCAAACTACCATACCAGCCATAAAAATGACACAGATTTTTTTCAGTAACAAATTCTGTCATCTTTGATTTTATGCCAACTTTTAGCAATATAAAAAGAACAGCTTTGCACATATTTGTTGATTTTGCCATTTAAAAAGTATAATTGTCAAGACAGGAAAATAGATATATTTTATGTAAGAGTCCCTTAGCTTAATCTACAACCTTTGGAGAGTTGGGCATGTATCATATGGGTCTCCATTTGTACTCTTGCCTTAGACTCTACAAATAATAGGATAAGCCTACAGCCCATTCTCAAAACATTCAGGATGGCAGGAAGGTGACATCTAAGGTAGTTGTGACCATGTACTTGCGATCAGATGAATGATACCTGTTCTGTTTTGTCTCTTTAAGAAGAGATGCTACATTAGTACTTCTCTAACTACTGTGGCAAAATTGTTCACAAAGGCCATTTTAGAAAGAAGGGTTTGCTTTACCTCATGATTAGAGGAGGCAGAGTCTACCATGACAGAAAAGTAATGGGAGCAAGAGTGTAGGCAGCTGGCACACTGCATCTGCACTCAGGAAACAGAGATGAGTGTTAGTATTCATCCATCCATCCATTCATTCATCTGTCTTTTTCCTTCTCTTTCAGTCCGGGACCCAAATTAAAGTTACACTCACACTCAAAGTGGATCTTCTATAATCAGTGAAAGTTCTCTGGGGAGTCTCTCAAAGTTGCAGACAGAGCTGTGTCTCCCAGGTGATTCCAAATCTAGTAAAGTTGACAATGAAGATGAATCGCCAGACATTGAAGTAGGTAAATAGGCTAAAACTTCAGGAACTCTTCTGGTGCTTGAAATATTAGAGTAGAAAGGAGGAGTGTAGTGTGTTAGGTGGTAACCATACATGGAAGTTGGTTTCTTCTAAGCATTGTGAGCACTTCACTGTTACCCAGCGCTATAGCAGTGATTTCTGAGTCAGAACAGGAAACAGCATGATAAAGTCTTTGCAGCCACTAATTCTTCAGATAGTTGTCGCTTGGAATACACTTTATTGTATTTATCCAGCAATGGATCCAGACAAAACATAAGACATTTTTGGTGTAAAGCATATACTACCAAGTACTCTGCTTCAGACAGTCTCCAGGTAAGGAACAGGAATCACCAATACTTTGGTGTCCAGAAAATATAAAACAGGAAAGGAGATGTCATAATGTATAGAAGAGCTGAATTATGATTGTTACCTTCTTCCCACTTACTTGTTTGGCTGACCTATTTCTTTATTCCCAGTCAATCAACATAACTCTCTGGTAACCTAGACTTGGTGATATTCCCATTTTCCAGAAAGTTAATGGAAGGGTGAGCCATGATCTCAAAAGTGATCTAAGGGTATGAAAGATATAAACACATAGGTTTGAATGGAAGTGGATCATCTTGTCGGAGAAGAAGCTGCCACATACTAGTGCTTCTGTGGCCCCATTTCTAAGAAGAATCAGGCAAAACACTGTCGCCTATCTGCAGCTTTCATCCTGACCACCACACCACCACCACCACCACCAGAGAAGGACCTTAGTAAATGGGCAGTTAGTGTTTACCCCAAATAGGCCCAATTCTCTACGTTCGGTGGGGAGACATACATCACTGCTGGAATGACAGAAATGACATGGAGATCTTAGTTTCACCAACTGCCTACATGACCCTTAGTGAGTCACCCATGTCCTCATGCCTAAGTTTCCTTATAAAAATGCTAAAAATGTTGCTCTGCAAAAACCCCATCTGCCTTTCTGTGCTATAGAAGGAAGCTGGGAAAAGCTGAGATCCTATGCATGGTTTCAGCATGGAGGAAGAGCAGCACTCTACAAATGATACCGGACTGGAGCCCTTCTCGGCTGCCCCTGCAGAACGGCCACCAGTAGGAAAATAAAACACATCATACCCATCCGCAGTGAACAGAATGGCAGCCATGTTCTTGACTAAACCGTGTCCTCCATTTATCCTAGTGATTTGGAGGCTCTGGGGTGAGTAAGGAGCAGGGTGAGGCTGATAGAATTGTGGTCTCCTAAGGTCTCAGAGGAAAAGGATGCTATTTCCTTCCAGTTTTGCCCACAGTAGGAACACCTTCCTCTCTAGGACACCCCAAGTCCCACGACAACAAAATCTCAGTCCTCAAGCCCCAAACTTTGTATTCTCAGCAACTGACCCCTCAGTTTCATCATTAAACTTACAATCTTGAAAAAAAGATGCTCACAGGGCCTCTAACTTCTCCCTCTGTGTAATGGACAGAGCACCATCTGTTTCTTTCCCTCAGTCTCAGAAAAAGCATGAGAATGAAGGAGATAACAGGCAGCTCTCCTTACCTAACAGTGCTTTCTTCGGTCTGGTAAAAGGATACCCATGCTGCTTCACTAATACAGATGACCGGGTTGGGAAGATACAGTGGAAAATTCAAAGCAGATAAACAACAAATTTTCAAGGGACTACTGAAATAATCCCCTCAACTTCCTCCCCTGGCCAGAAATGGCCCTGCAGATAAAGAGAAAATCCTGGGCTCTGCATTCCCAACCATCTTTCCCATATCTACTCTGTACTCATGTTCTGAAAATTTTCTAGGAAAATGATCTAATTTAGACACTATTCATGGATGACTACCGTGAGATAAGTACACTGCTATTTCGAGGTTGATGACTCAAAGGATAACTAGTACTGAGGCTTTCATCTTGGAAAGATGATGATGGAGAGAACATCTTGACAAGGGAGACTTTACCACCCCATCCATCCTGAGACCAGCCCTGTCTGAAGTCATACAGCCTGAAGAAGATAGCTGCAAAAAATGGTAAAACTGTCGACTCCCAAAGCATGGCTAGACATCCTGCTTTAGGTAATCCTTGGGGAAATTTCAGTGATAATTGTTGCTTTAATCTCACATGTCCCCCACAGGCTCATGTTCTGAGTGTTGTTTGCCAACTTGTGGGACCTGGAGAAGATGGAAGCTAAGGGTAGAGGTAGGTCACTAGGATCGGGCCTTTGAATGTTATTTCTGGTCCCTAGTTCCTGCCTCACTCTCTGCATCCCAGACCACCATGGTGTGAGCAGCATCTGCCACAGCTCCTGGCACTATGCTCTTAACCACTCCACCATGTCTTCCTCCACCACGATGGGATGAGTCCTCAACCTTAAGCCAGAATAAAATTGTCCTCCCACAAGGTGTTTCTGTTAGATATTGTGGTCACAGTCACACAAAAGCTAACCTAGCCTGCAAACATCGTCATTCATCTATATCTCACAGTGATCAAAGCAGGGGCTACTGGGTAAAGTAGTCAGCACATAGTGAGATTTGGATGTGAGCACAGCCTGTCCCACCTCAGAGATGCTACCCATCATGCCTAGTACCTCCTAGGAGAACAGGTGCCTGCAAAGCAAGCCCACCCAAGTGAGGCCCCTTTAACAATGTTTTTCTTAGTAAAAGTTCAGGCCCACCAAGTTATCCAGGGCTCTCGGCTCTGAAACTGCCCTCCTGATTTGCTTCCACCATTTGGATTTATGAACCAAAGCCAGGAAAGCAAAGTTAATTCCAACTGCAGCTTGCTTCATTGATGACTCCAATAGTTCAGCCTTGCTCAATGGGCCTGTCTTCATTGAAGGACCTTCGCAGGAGATGGAGGCGACAGGAGAGCAGGGAAAGAAAAATCGCAGCAACTTAGGAACCACAGGCAACAAGTAAATACTAAGAGCAATTCTTCACCTGCAAAGGCTTTGGACAGTTCCATCTCTTGGCAAAGCAAGAACTAAAGCAGAAATTTATTCCCTCTGGGAGCTTATTCTCGATAATGGCTCTGAAGTGCTCTATGAAGCCTTTAAACTTGGCAGTGTCCTCCTGGGTTAAGTCCCATGGTCGTCTGCTCTTGCGTGTGAAATGGAGATCAATTTTCATCTCATTTGGCAGACAAGGAAATTCGAGACTCAGAGTTGTAAAGTGCTTTGCCTAAGGTAACACAGCTAGTAACTAGGAAAATGAAGATTAAACACAGATTTTTCTGACTGCCAGACCCAGATTCTTTCCAATCATCCCTCATGCTTCTTAAAAGCCACATGGCTCCACACTCTACTCCAAGCTGTTTATCCAATAGAAAGGAGAATAGAGATTACCCACACAAAGACTTGTGTACCAATTTTCTACACGCTTTATTACCATGTCCAAACTGGACATGTTCCAAATACTTACCAGGGAGGGAATGGAGCAGGGGTGATGGCTCCTGTCTGCCATGCACTGGGGATATGGAGGCAAGAAGGTCCTGGCTGAAGGATAGCCTAGGCTGTATAATAAGACCATCTCAAAAATAATGTCAAATAATAGATTATTGACTAAATAAATTGTGTTACATGCATGTAATTAACATCTTCAACAGTAAAAGGTAAGAATTATTGGTATGTACAACAACATGATGAACATTGGAATATTCTGGATGAAACAGGTCAGGTATAAAGAACACAAGCTGCATGGACCCGCTTACATAAAGCTCTGGAAGAGGTGACTATGTTTGGGGTGACAGAAAGCAGATCAGTGGCTGCTTGCAGATGGAGGGACTGGAGCAAAAGGTGACAGACTCAAGAACATTCTGAGTAGTAGAGAAACTGATTACCATTATCATGGGGACAGATTCCCAAGTGTGCGCATTTCACAAAATTCATCAAAGTGTACACCTTTATATATAGTTTTGATGTGCCAATTATACACCAATACTGCTGTTTTTAAAACACATATAGCTCCATACAGTAATTGAGCTGTCCTTACCTCACCCAATCCCCGAAGAAGCTCCGCTCCTCAGCCGTTGGTCTGCAGTGATTCCTGATGGGAATGCAGAAAGGGACTTGATACCAAGCAATCGCTGCCGTAATCACAGTATTAGCCTCTTCCTCCTCTTTATGAATACAGATTTAGGGTGATTGTAGCTTCACTCTAGGCAAAGGATTTTCTTTCCTCCTGCCTGGGGATCACTTAGCAAAACAAACAGAAGCAGTTAGCATTATTCTTCCTATTAAATAAGCCTAGTCAACATTTGGACTAGCCTTTCAGATTTAAGACAGATGTTTCCATTGTAGAGGCTGAAAAAATGCAGACATAGAACATGGAGAAAGGAGAGAGAGAGAGAGAGAGAGAGAGAGAGAGAGAGAGAGAGAGAGAGTTGAGCTGGAAAGGCTGAAGCTGAACTCTCAATGCTGTTCTCAGAGTGGGTTGCCAGGCAGCAGGCCTGCTGTGAACCTCCCCGTGGTTCTCCTGGTCTAGCATAGTTATCAAGAGCCCATCACAGAGCATTCTGGGGGTCAGGGTGGCAAATGGACTCTAGAAGTTATATGTGCCCCTCTTCTCTGAAGATAGAAAAGGGAATCAAACCTTCAATTCCTTACAAGTAAACTGAACTTCAGCTGAGATGCCCTATGGTGGACAATTCAGTGGTAACTGTAGAACCTATGGCACAGTGACTGAAGGCCCTTGCCACCAAGCCTGGCAACCTGATTTCTATCGCTGAAATTCACAAAGTGGAAGGGGAAAAACGCCTTCCACAAGTTGTCTCTGGCTACACACACACACACACACACACACACACACACATGAAAATTAGTTAATACACAAGGGCAGGACACTTGAGTTACTAAGAAGTAAGCATAAAATCAAGGTTGGAAGAAACTTTTCTGCCCCTTATTTGGATGAAGAGAGAATTACTTCCAAGGTAGCAGGTTTCCTTGGAAGAGATGCTGAGAATGCCCTGCCTGTATCCATGGGAAATGCCATTCTTGTGGTGGAAGTCTCTGGGTAATCACCTTTTCTTATTGCTCAGGATTTGCCTAAGAAAACTCTGTCATTGGTGACCTTCTGGAGAAAGTTGTATATATTAATCAAGGTACTCTAGAGTGTCAGAAACAACAGGATATAAACACACACACACACACACACACACACACACACACACACACACACACA